>JABUQX010055731.1:0-32500 GCA_015478945.1 Trachelipus rathkii
CGTACTTCGTTCAATCAAGGTTGGGTGTTTAACCGTTTTCGCATTTATCGTGATATGTTTTTGTGTTTTCGTAAGTATATATGTGTGTGTGCGTGTGTGTGTGTGTGTGTGTGTGTGTGTTTATATATATATAAAGGTATTGACACCACGCTATACTATATCTATGTTATAATAGAAGTCATTTATTTCGACAATATGGAAATCATTTTGAATGAAATTCTTGTTAAGTGCATCTACTAGGAAGAGAGAATTGCGTATTTGTTTCATGTTTGAGTATATTTTGTCTCATCTACCTTAGGGAATTGTTACAACGACAAATCGAGTCCAAGAAATCTCTAGTAATTAGAATTGAAAGAAGAGAAGAGAACATTCAAACAGGCAAATCGGGGAGAGGGGGAGTTATTCGACGAAGATTCCAGTAATGTTCTTTATTTGCGTCACTTTTCAACTTCATTACAGAGTTTACATTTTTAAATACTTTTTTTTTTTTAAATCTCTCATAAAGGTAAGTGATCTATATTTTCTGGGTAAATATAAATGTTAATTTTATTTTTCAAACTTAATTAGACCAATAACGACGGTGACAAGAGAGAGAGAAGAGAGAGAGAGAGAGAGAGAGAGAGAGAGCACAAAATGCATATTAGGAACGTCGTTAATAAACCACCATCGTTCAGACTCTCATTGAATTATACACGTCTGAATGGCATGCCAAATTTATAAGGAAATGCTCCGCCTCGTTGACAGTTCCTTAATTAATTATATAACATGTAACAGAGATGGACAAATCTGTAGAAATAGTTTCGTTCATTATTTAATTGAAATAAGGGTGATGAAGAAGATAAAATGTATGCAACGTGTGTGTCTGTGTGACTGTGTGTGTGCGAATCTTCGTTCAAAAATAAAAGGTTTAAAAAAGAAAAAAAGAAATGAAAAAAAGTAGATCTTTGATAAAGTTTTATAGTGATGGTCTTTAGATATTTTAAAACTAAAGAAGTAATAATAATAATAATAATAATAATAATAATAATAATAATAATAATAATAATAATAATAATAATAATAATAATAATAATAATAATAATAATAATAATAAAAATAATAATAATAATAATAATAATAATAATAATAGAAGAAGAAGAAAAAGAAGAAGAAGAAGAAGAAGAAGAAGAAGAAGAAGAAGAAGAAGAAGAAGAAGAAGAAGAAGAAAAAGAAGAAGAAGAAGAAGAAGAAGAAGAAGAAGAAGAAGAAGAAGAAGAAGAAGAAGAAGAAGAAGAAGAAGAAGAAGAGAAAAGAAAGAAAGAAAGAAAGAAAAGAAAGAAAGAAAGAAAGAAAGAAAGAAAGAAAAGAAGAAGAAGAAGAAGAAGAAGAAGAAGAAGAAGATGAAGAACTACAGAACTATAGAGCTATAGAACTACAGAACTACAGAACTACAGAACTACAGAACACCGACTAGCAAAGACTTTAAAGTCCACTCAAGGCTAGTCTGTTAAGTATTTTTGTTTATTTGCTGGATGTGTCCACTGTTTTAAAACAAATCTGTTATGTATTTTTGAAATAAGTTTCTTATTTTACCTATTTCATTGTAACAAATGAGTTTGCTTACTTAAAGCAGATCCGCTTGTAAGTAACAAACATCATAGTCTATTAAGTATTTTTGTTTCTGTTAAATGTTTCCACAGTCAATGTGATATATGAGTTTGTTCACTCAGAACAGAAATGTTTCTAAGCATCAAACATCATAGTGCTACAAGTGTCATAAATTTTGTTTTTGGATTATTTTTCCTACTGAGTGTGATCGATTAAATTACCGTCCTAGAACATATATGTTCTATGTGGTGAACATCACAGCTAATTATTACAGTTATTCATTACAGTTATTCATTACAGTTCTGAGTTTGCTCACTCAGAACAGAAATGTTTCTAAGCATCAAACATCATAGTGCTACAAGTGTCAGATATTTTGCTTTTGGATTGTTTTTCCTACTTAGTGTGATCTATTAGATCACTGTCTTAGAACAGATATGCTCTAAGCGGTGAACATCAAAACTGTTATATAAGTTCGGCGCCCAAATCCTTTTTTAAGTTGTACTTTTAACATTTACCAAATGATCTCAATAGTTTGTTTGAGTTTACTTTATCTAGGTCACCTCTAACTCTATCGTTTTAATAAAATAAAAATCGAGTTGAATTGAAGTTCAAAGACCAATTTCCTTAAAGTATTTTTCCAACTTCTTCTTGAATGAATGGACTATTCTACTTCTCAATTACATCGTAAGTGAAGAAATTCTTTGCAATATTGGTTTGAAATCGTTTATGAAAAAGTTTATGCCCATTACTCCGGTTACATCATTAAAATCAAATCTAAAGAATTGCTGTAATCGATACTGTCAAATTTATTTAGTATTTTGAAAACTTCTATTAATTTTTCTCTCAATCTTCTTGTCTATAAAGAATGTATATCTAATTCACGTAGTCGTTGTTCGTATGACTTACCTCTCAATTTTGGTATTAATTTGATTGCCCTTCTTTGAATTTATTCAATTTTTCCTACGTCCTTTTTGAAGTATGGATTCCAAAACGGAACTGCGTATTCTACATGTAGTCTAACTAATGTTTTATAGAGAGCGATAACTATTATATTGTTAGATTTTATATTCGATAAGTTATCTGGCAGATAAAATCCTAGAGCATTTATATTTGCTTATTTTTCACAGTTATCGCAAATTGTTTTGTCAAATAATCTTTAAATCCTTTAATTACTTAATTAATTCACTAGATTACCTATTTATCCATCATCTGACACTTGATAAACTGTGTCATCTATTTGAATCCAATATTTTCATTGTTTCATACTCCGTCAAAAATGTATAACTTTTCTCATTATTATTCGGTATTTAGTAAAATTCTCTTTGTCATTAGTTTTGACTACAATTTTTACATCTTGTTTTCAGAAGTCGCTATTTGGAGTAAATATTGAATATATATACTTTCTCACATAATCTAATTATTATTAATTGCAATTTCCATAAGTTTCAGGTTTTATCTTCGTCCACATTTGTAAAATTATTTGCACTTTTAAAATATTTTTAATTAATCTATGTCATTTACATATATATTATATAATGAACAGTATTGAGGACCTCGAGCGACAGATCCTTGGTGATTAACATCCACTAGTAAAACATTCGTACGCATCCAGTAGTAAATATAATTTTTCACAATTGATAACGACTCGTGTTGACTCCGAAAGCTCAAATTTATTTAATCTCAATTTATAATGATTTCCTCGAAAATAACCATGAGCTCTAAGGCTTATTCTAAAGAAGAAGACGAAGAAGAAGTAAGAAGAGAAGAAGAATGATAGAAAGAAGAAGAAGAGAAGAAGCAAGAAGATAAGAAAATAGAAGAAGAAGTAAGAAGGAAGAAGTAAAGAGCAGTACGATAAAGATAAAGAAGAAGACGAGAGAAGATAAAGATATAAAGAAAAGAAGATGAAAGAACAAGAAGAGAGAATGTAGAAGAAGAAGAGAGAAAGAAATGAAAGAAGATAGAAAGAAGAAGAAGAAGAGAAGAGCAGAAGAAGAAGAAAGAAAGATAGAAAGGAAGAAAGAAAGAAGAAGATAGAAGAAGAAGATAAGAAGAAGAAGAAGAAGAAGAAGAAGATAAGAAGTAAGAAGAAGAAGAAGAAGAGTAAGAAGAAGAAGAAGAAATGAAGAAAACGAAGAAGAAAGAAGAAGAAGAAGAAAGAAAAGATAAAGAGCCTGAGTGGGTAATAATAGACCGTATAGGGTCTGTAATTAGCTTTAATCGTTCAGTTTTCCTCTTACTAAGATTTCGTGAATACAAACAATACAATAGTCAAGACTTTATAAGGATGCCTTTATGAGGAAAGAAGATTGCAGATAATTAGTTTGTCATCTGGCGAAAAGTTGGAAAATAATATAGTTAAAATAATTTGCCACAAAATACGTGATATAGTCACATTTAGGTGTAAAACATCTTATTGATAAAGATGTATTAAGCTTATTTTTGAATATATAATATATATATATATATAATATATATAATATATAATATTAATAGTATATTAATATATAATATATATATTATATATATATATATATATATATTAATATATATAAATATAATAGTATTATATATATTATTAATGATAATATTGGTGTAGAGTATTATTATTAATCATAGGATGAGATCTTAAGATCGTGATGGTGTATGTGTTTAGGTAAATGGCTCTTCTCTGATTCTATATGAATATCTCCCTTAATAATATCAAGTGAGTAAAGAAAATGAGTAGAATCGGAGACGCTCTCAAAAGTTTTGAGTACTAAGCCAAATAACAGAGCCTAGCAATTCGAGATTGACGGGACTGGATATTACACTTAAATTCTCATTGCATGTAAAGATTCGAAAACAACGTTTCGAAGACCTAGGCGAACATTCTGTAGTTACACAGCCGTATATAACAATAGCTCTGCTATACCTATTAATGGTGCATACTTAAGAGATATAACCTTATTTACATACTGAAAATTTTGGGTCCTCTATCTGTCTATTATAACACATCAGAGGATAGCAATAGTTCCCGTCTACTTCATTCTTTCTATGACCCGGGAAAAAACTCAAGGTCCTAATTTGGATCTTGTAAAAATTGAAAATGTCAAAATAACGACGATGTTATTCACTCAATATGCTATCGCTTTCTCGTTGTCATGTAGAGATAGACGTCTTTCCTTTATAGATAGGAGCCTCTAATGATGCAGTAATCGACTTTATACTCACCAATTTTGGCTCCCTTGTCCGAAGTTCTTTTTCTTTCGATATTCTTGATGTTTGGATTCGTGAGGGGGCTGGCCTTATTTTACATAGATTTATATTAGAGTTCACCCGTATTGCTTAAAACTGCTTTTCCTCTAAAGTAATTTTGTATAATTTGGAGCATGAGTAATTTTGGCATTAGAGGTAATATATATGATGTTATTTAATTTACTGTTCTGATGATTGAGTGTCTCAACAAGGCGGGTTTATATAATAAGATAAGTTTTTTCAATTGACTTATATAAAATAGACTTACAGGTAGTCCAAATATTTTTTAGCTTAAGCTCGAACATAAATTAAAATTAAGGAGGTTGCTTTTATGCGTATATAGATATAGATTATTGATGCTATTAAAAATATAAATTATTATCTATATTTATTTATGGATTTTTTATATTTTATATATAATTTAGAATTTATTTAATTGTATTATACTAAAACTATATATTATATAGTTTTTGTTCAGTATATTTTATCAGTATATTCTATATTTTATTAATTATTATATATATTTAGAATATATTGAAATATTTAATATATATTATTAATTTATATTATTACATGTATGAAGACATGATACAATTCGATATTATTACATGTGTGAAGTTTACCTGCACTTAATATTATTAAGTGTGTGAAAACAAACGTACCATATCAGTAGCTTCGTAAAGATAATAATATAACGATCAACGATGGTATAGTTTGAAATATGTTATACGACCTAGATTAGAAGAGATAATCGAATATATTATGATTTGACTAATTTTAATATATTACAAAATCTATGAATAATTAAGAGTAATATCATATTATCTTCATTATTACTGTAGAATATAGGACTTTATCTATTACAGATAGTCATGATATATATACATGACAGAATAGGGAAGTAGGCACATTCGCGCGAAGTAATCACTGTATTATATCTGAGTTATATTATTTATAATATAATATGATGTAATTACTACTAGGTAGTACGCAGAATACTCAGTATTATTATCGTATCTATATAATATATATATTACTTAATATATTATATCGATATATCAGACGTATTAATATTTAGATCGTTCGATGTATAGATTTATCCTTTCTGACGGATGATCTTAGCTATGCACAATATCCTAGATCATTATTTCTCACTCTTACTTTGAAATAAGGGGCTATCCGGTAAGGCATGTGAGCTAAAAAATTTTCAATTATTTCGTTTATTTCTGCTAGATTACATGCTTATTATTCATATTTTATTATATCCTTTTATGATATTTTAGATGAGTGATGTAATACGCTTGACATTGCTATACCATTTTCTTATGCACAGTGACGTGACTCATTTCAATTGTGATATGTTTTATTTATAATAAATTATTATATATAAATAATTACATTCATTTATCGTAAAATCATTTAATATTTTATATAATAATACATCATTATATAAAAATGGTTGTATATACGAGAATTTTTTAGAAAAGTATGAGAATTTTTTTTTTCTTTTTTGTTACTTATTGCACAATATGTAGACTAGTACTAATTGTGACCAATATAAATATATAGCTAGCATGTTTAACTATAAAATGTATATGAATAAAAGTTTTTATAATCCACTATAAAAACATTATTTACATACATATTATGATATAATACACGTAATCCTATATATACAACAGTCATATATAATATTTAGCTCACAAACTTAAGAACATAGCCCTCTTATTTCAAATGTTACATTGACCGAGTTTATTTGGGAAGATTTAATATTATCACATTGATATATAAAAAAGATTCTACCAGTGTCTGAAAGGCTGGTGTATCCTCCAAATTACTATCAGAACGAAATTATAAAGGGGAAAGCCAGATTTTCAGAAACCCGGAGATAATTTGGGGGAAAAATTAACCTAATGAATATTATTTATTTTATTTAACTTAGGTTACAATCGTATGTCAACACCTATATATATATATATAGTATAGAATATATATATATATTTATATATATATGTATATATATATATACTACTCATGTAAAACATTGATTTCATATACCTGAATGTACCTAATGATATAATAGATTGTATCATCGAGACTGGACTTTCTCTGTACGTATATAAATATTTTGATGTATTGAAGAAAGGATGAACCTGCAATTTCCATCATTGGTTACGACGACCTAAAATTTTTTCGCAAACTTGAATAATAATTCACTTTACAATAATGTATTAATTACTAGTGAATTTATATTATGACAATGGTTTAAATAGTAGTACTTAGATAATGCACAGTATATACCTTCATAACCCTAGTCTGAAAATCATGTAGGTGAGGATAATTGATGGATATAATATATATAGACAATCAATCAATGATTTATCACTATGTGATATTAGCATTACCATAATCGTAAGAAATATAGAATTTAGTATATATATATATATATAATATATATATATATATATATATATTATATAAATACAGTATACATACATATATATTTATATATTATATATATATATAATATATATATATATATTATATATATATAGTATATATATAATAATATATATATTATATATTTATATATATATATACGATATATAATATAATATATCATATATATTATTATATATATATATTTATTATATATATATATATATATATATGAACTAATAGACTTTTATTTATATAATAGAAACTATGCGCATTCACGACATGCAACATTAAATATCCGGCATCAAGTGATGTGAAAAATTAGATGTCCGCATTCCCCTTTCGTTGATATTAAAAATTTGAAAATCCTATTTCATATTTACTAATATATATAATTATATATCGAGAGAGAAAACTGATAAATGATGTAAAGCACAAGCCTAAGCGTTTTATAAGAATATTAACTGATGTATTTATGGGCATTTCTCATCTAGCTTGTTTCTGTAATGGTAAAGAAACAGTATTTAACTTATTGATTTATTAGTGTTGAAATCGAGTACTAATTATAGGGGAGCTTGAGTATACTATAGCCTGATAAATATGATAATAGTATCATTGGTAAAATTCAAGATTAAAGATAGTAAACATACAGGAATACGATGTAAAACAATAAAAATATATAATTAGTATAAGTAATGGATATAGATTTAGAAGTAAGTGCATCCACTCGAGTGATTAATCTTTAACTGTTACGCACGGTAAAGTTGATTCTTTAGTCATAGGGCACCTCAAGTATGAATCGTGATGGATAGAGGATCACGTTAAGCTAGACTCTAAACAGAGAATGATCCTTGAGCAGTGATTTGACATTAAATAAAAGAATCGTATTAGATTACTCACACGATACCATTGGAAATCACCAGTGATACGTCAAAGCAAGTGATCACGAAGCACTAGAAGAGGTAGACACATTTGTCAGACAAGAGTAAACAGAATTAATAACCAGGACTGTCTAATATTGGTAGAAAAAATCAGAAACAAAAAGAGACCATATACAGCACCACTACGGATTAGCGCAAAAAAGGGCAATCTATGGTGCAAGCTTTTAAAAACCACTTATCGATGCCATGGTAAAGAAGATAACACCACAAGTAAATAGCTTCTGGAAGAGTTTGCCAGTTTTGAATAGGGAGTCGCTATCAGACTGAAAAAGGTGTCCCTGAGAACTAATCCTGCACAGATAGGCACAGGACTTGCTAGCTTATCGAAAGAGATTATTTTTACAATACTAACTATTGATGCTCGTCTATGTGCAGTATCAAATTTATAAGAAATAGCGATTCATTATAAATATAATACTGCGGTATTTGAATGATTGTTCGAAACAAACTTTAAGGTAAGAACCCAATAGATTACTCTTTTTATCAATTTACTAATTTAAGTCGATGAGTGCCTGGTACTCGAATGTATTATAATATATTATAAGGTCATCTTGCTCATGATATATAGGCAGTCCTTTAAATTCCTATTTATGGCAAAAAGTTCTCATTAGCTTAGGGTTATTATGAGTTCGTATCTTTTTAGATAAATACGCTGGTCAATGTGGTCACATCCTTGCTATTTATATATCTAGCTCTCTGAAGAGAGCTCAGTACTAATCTTGATAAAGTATGATAGAATTCATCAGAAGGAAGATAATTATTCAATGATACTATAATTTAGAAGTATATACTTAAGTGTTCTATAATTGCATTTATTTACATATCTATACTTAATATATATTAGGGAGATTAGTATATCGGTAGTTAATCTATATATATTAGGTATATATATACCATTTTATATTGATGGTATCTATAGGGTTTACAAATAATATGTCCTATCTATCTTACTTTATATTGTGAGTGAATAAAAATTATGAGAACTTTTATGAGATTCAATAATAATAACTCTATTTCGATTACGATAGCTAGTGTCTAAAATTTTTTATATATATACTATTACCAATCTCATCCACTCATATTTGTGAGCCTAGTTTTATTATAAAAGTGAACAATGTATTATTATTACTGCGAGTGTTGGTCCCAAATTAGTAGTTGATGGGGATCGTTAGATATTAGCTAGCTGAACCACTCCATTATTTTCTTATTATTTATAGGCTATATTATATAATATAACTTACAATCATTTTTAATAAAAATTAAAATTCATTATGAAAATTGCATTTGTAAGTCGGTAATCCTTCATTTAAACAGAAAATTTCAAAAATCAATCCGTACTCTGATAGGCTTCTCATATAGAGGAAAGTATATCCCTATGTTAGGGCTAACGCTTTGAAATTCCAAATATTAATTATCTATTAAATAATTAACTATGTAATAAGTACAGTCTATTGGGCTCACCTGGTTACCTGTACCTACTAAAAATGGGGTTAGGTGGTCATGTGAGTACCCCTATCCTTTCTTTTTTATGTTTAAAATTTTCATACCGGATTATTTACTATTTACATTATGATAGTCAAAAACTATTATTAAATATTTAATATATATCCCAATTTATACAGCTTATAACCGCAAATTAATTATTTCAGATATATATATATTAGTATATTATATAGTATATATATATAATATATATAATATATATATATATATGTATTTGGTGTTAGTGTGTGTGGTGTGTATACGGTATGTGTGTGTGGTGTGTGTGTGGTGTGTGTGTGTAGTATGTATGTGTTAGTGTGTGTGTATGTGTGTTTTTGAATGTATTCAGTTTTTTGTTTTCATTTCGTCGGGTGATCTTAATATGGATACCACATATCAGGTAGTATACTAATTTTGTCCTCTAGTTAATTAAATAACTATGAGTTAGAATGAGAATTAAGGCGAGAGAATACATGCTTATTAATAATAGACATAAGAGGACGATGATATGAGTGAGATACTGTTCACTAATTCATGGTGTCGTTGAAGTGTGAAAAAAAAACTTTCACAAATCATGCATCAAAAACTCTTAAAACATGTCGAACGTAATCATAGTGTTTTAAGAAAGATGTGTGAAGGTTGATATGGAGTACGTACAAGAAAATTGTTATTTTTAATGGGAGAGAAATGGAGGAGTTTAATAGTAAGGACCTTAAAGAGGTGCCAAAGGTGTACGTCGAAACGTGCGGAATAAGTGGATTAATGTCGAGCATGTTGAATCGTGATTGTAATATATGCTTAAAATTTAAAGGTGAAATGAGTCAGAGAACGGTATTGGTCGAGATGGATCATCTGAGATTGAGATTTGCGACGTGCGGTACATTAATGGTGTTTATCTGATTGATATAACGTTTCACCAATTGTAATATTGTGAGAATGTAGCGTTATTATTTACACTTATTATATATTTTATTTTGAAATAGGGGAATTAGTATTATAATAGAGGTAAGAATTAAAAAAGAAGGTTTAACTGTGAGAGATATTTAAGTAGGGAGTGATATAATTTGGCTTTGATTAACAGAATGTATATAGAGTCATGAATTAGATAATGTAGCATCTGAGTGCACTTGAATAGGATCTATTTGTACTTGATGTTTTTTTATCGCAGAGTTAGAGAGGTGGTGTGGATGCAGTACAATTTGTATCTGACTTCGAGTGCAAGAGATGACGATAGAGGAGAGAGACACAAAATAGTGTGGATATAGGGGTTAGGGAGAGTCGTCCGCAGCCTAGGTTAGCAATTGCCTTAGAATCCCCTACTGATCTGGGCTACGGCAACATGAGGTGTGAAACTTTGTTGAATAAATAAAAACATGGTATTGATGAAGACGCTTAGATCTTAGAGCATTTATACTAAAATAAAATAAATTCAAATATAGAATAAATAAATAAACATAAAATAAAAAAGTAATTTCTTTTTATTCAATTAAAAAACCAAAGCACACAATTAACATTTCATTCAAAGTTTTGTAAAATTAAAAATTAATTATTTACATAACAAACAATTAACTTATTATTCGGTCACAATTATTAATAATTGAAATTCTAATTTAATCCATAGAAAAATAACTTATTTTTTATCACAAAAATTACAAAACAATAAGGCTTTAACCCGAAAATTATGTTTGACACAAATTATTGCTATGATGGGTTTTTATTCGTACCAAGGGTAAAGGAATAATAATATAATCATAATGTATATATAATAATAATAATAATAATAATAATAATAATAATAATATATAATAATAATCATAATAATAATAATAATAATAATAATAATAATAATAATAATAAATAATAACAATAATAAAATAATAAAGATATACTACTACTACTACATAAAATAATATAGTCATCAACTCTCTAAAAAAACAATAATAATAATATATAATAACTAATAATAATAATAATAATAATAATAAATATAATAATAATAATATTACGATAGGAAATAATAATAATATAATAATATATCATTAATAATATAAATAAATAATAATAATAATAATAATAATAATAATATATATATATAATAATAATAACCTAATAATAATATAATAATGATATAAGGAGCAGAGTTAATAATATTCCTTTAATAAAAACGAAAACAAGCACCTTTACAATTTAAAATGAATTTTTATTTTTATTTAACTGTCTTTTTATTCTATTTTTAGTTATTTATATGTTTTTTTTTTTTAACTCTTGAGAGAAGAACTGATCAATATCTAACTTCTAGCTGCAATTTGAGAGGACATTAGGCTTTCTATTTCCATTGTAGGAAAACTGTATTAAAATAAACAACACTCGTTAATATAATCTACGAAGGAAACATTTCTTTAAATTAAAAGATTTCAAGGGAAGCAATATCTATGCTATCTATCATCTAATCTATCTATCTATCTATCTTATCTATCTATCTATCTATCTATCTATCTATTATCTATCTACTCTATCTATCTATCCTATCTTTGTTTCTATCTATCTATCTCATCTATCTATCTATTCTATCTATCTATCTATCTATCTATCTATCTATGCTATTGACTTATATTTATCTACTATCTACTCTATCTATATATCTATCTATCTATCTATCTTCTATCTATCTAATTTCTATCTATCTTTTATTTCTATTATCTCCTCTATCTCACTCATCTATCTATACTATCTATCTATCTATCTATCTATCTACTATCTATCTAATCTATCTATCTATCTTCTATTCCTATCAATAATTTATTGGACTAAAAATTAGAAAACCTAATGATAACTTATAGAGTACAACAGGTTATTGAAATTCTCGATTTGGGAGATGTGATTTATAGTGTTTAAAAAATATTTACTTACATTTCTTTAAGAAAGAGAGTTGAAGATTTAATTGATAAAATGTAGTCTAGAGCTTGTCGACTACTTATCCCTCCTACTCTAACTCTTTTAAAGTTTACAACTGAAGCAGGAATTTAATCAAAGAAACAACTTTATGAAGACTTCTGGTCTGGCCGCGGAATTAATCTTGTAGGAAAACTTTTTACTATACAAAAAATGGCAACAATAGACAGGAATGTTTTTAAACAGTTTTAAACCAAGGTGACTTAACAACTGCAATTCCTTTTAGGTAATATTTTAGATAACTTTAGTAAGGAATGTATGGTTTTAAGCCGGTATCTATAGTATTTTGTAAATGCTTATGACTTGAAAAGAGGATATTAACTGATAATAACCTATCAGACAGAATGGGGACTAATGTTGTCGTTGTTGTTCAAATAACGAAGTTGTAATGTGATACAATGAGGGCGATCTAAAAGGGTATGTGTTTAATTATGGAAACCATCTTAATAAAAATATTGAATCTGGGTGCATAAGTGGACTCCTTAGAATTGGTAATTGGTATTAAATAATCAAACGTAAATTTTGATTTTAAATGCAATATTTCGTATTAGAAATAAAATATTCAATCAATTTTTAAATGAATTAATTCATTGAGAAGAAATAGAGACAGTTAATTTAAAGTCATTCATATCACGATTCTCTAATTAATATGGGCGATTTTAGCTCTGATTATCTGAATATCCTCGAATTTTGTAAATTAATGAGAATTTGAGAAAGTATTTGACTGGTTGTTGAATAAAAGTTTACGCACAGATTCTATTCAACTTATCTTCCCTGTGCATAAAGACGACTAAGCATTGTCTTGACCCCATCGTGGATGTTGTTCCAGCAAATTAAAAGAAATGTTCACGTATTATGGAGATAATTGTATAATGCTAGTGTCTAATAACGATCACTTTCCTTTAGTCATTTCGTTAGTTGTTGAAGCGAGTGGAAGTATTTCAAATTTTGAATACTAAATTAACTAATACTAAAATTTCGTATACTGAATAAATGCTAAAGATCAAAGAAATGAAAGAATTTTTGTTACCAAGTACAGAACTGTTTGTGTGGCAAATTATAATGTTGTTAAGGTGTAAAATGTACGGTTTACATAAAGTGTAATAGAATATGAACTGCGAAAGACAAGGAACATTTAGATTTAATAAATGTCTGGTACAAAGATATATGTATGTATATGGATCATAATAGCACTATTAGCGAAAATTTTTTTTTTTCCGTGGATTGTAAAAAAGAAAAAAAAAAATATGTATACCGGGATGGAATGAGAATCTAAGTAGGCTGCATAAAGAAGCGATTTGAAGAATTGAAAATAAATGGGAAGAAACGTGAGGGTGAAGAATTTAAATGTGTGTAAAAGATGAGCCAAATTTAAGTTTGCCCTAAAAAAATGTAGGACTAATGAGAATACAATCAGAAATGAAATTTTTCTTAATAGTTTCAATAAAAAAATAAGACAAAGTTTTGGAATCTAATTAGAGAAAACAAGTATAAAAAAGTTGTATTAAAAATAGATGGAGAAACGTAGGAAAAAAAAAGAGCGGAAAAATTCTCGAGTTCTTGATGATGATGATTTATGCAGGTCGAATATTAGTATCTTGCATAAGAATGTTTCTTGGAAAGAAGCTTACGAAATATTTAATGCTTCAATAAAATTAGAAGATTAATTAATAAATTGAAGCCTAATCTAGGTCCAGATGGAATACATCTTTATGATTTAAAGTTTGGAACAATAAAATTAGATAGTATTATAGCTATATTTAAGAATGCATGTATGGTGCATAATTATAATTATATCCCGGTAGAATTGCTTAGAGAGGTTATAACTCCAATCATAAAAAATAATTATGGAAGTTTAACAACTATAACTATAACAACCATAAATCCATCATGATGTCGTCAGTTTTCTTAAGCTTCTTGAGTATGGACTTGTGAATATTGTGTAAGATCATTGGTATATCTTGGACCGACAGACAGATATGGACATATGGATTTTAAATCAAAATAGTTCAAGACGGAAAACGGCCTTTAGCTCGCTTAAAGAAACACATAGCAAAAGTATATTGATAATCTGCGACCGTAAATCAGCTTTTGTGTTTTTAAAAAAAGCAAATTAATAAAGTAAATCATGGTATCCTATTTAAAAAATTAAAGATCGATGCCACTATTCCGGATTGTGTGAAATTTTTTGTTGTTTTTATTGTAACCAATTTGCACAGTGTTAAATTTAAGAATGGTGTCTCAAATGTATGGCTTATAATGTTTTAGACAACGGTGGAATTTATTTCCGCATTGCTGCTTAATTTTTTACATTAATGAACTCTTATAAACAAGATATAGTGAGAAGTAGAATAGGTACCAAAGCAGGAATCTTTATGTCGAAAATAATCATGCTATGCAGATGATTTAGTTTTTTATGGTAATTCAGAAACCATCGGCTACCAAACCAATTACATATTTCAGTAAATGAGATATTTCTGACTTTTTAAGTTTGTAATCGATAACGGCATCTACTCTCTTTATGATAAAATAGAAAAAGTAAAAAAATTTTTACCTAATGACTAACATTAAAAATAATCATGGTTTTTTAAAAAACTTGAATATATAAATTTCTCGGTTTTATTTTAAAATAAAATTTACGAGGAATGGTGGCAGATATATAAAAGAGCTAGGAACAGACTTCTTGTGGAAAGTTTAATGTTTTATTGGAAGATTTAGTTCGTTAATATGTAGATTACGTGTTATTATTTTTATTAAGATTCGTTATTGTATGCCTTTTTACGGAACAAAATTTTGGACTAATATGTCAATAGTAGTCAAATACCAAATACTCTTATCATATAGCTTAGAATGTTTTATAAATATATGTAAAGTTTTCTAATTGAATTTATGTAATCACCCCTGATATGGTATTGCTCAGACTGTTAATGTTTAATCATTTTTAAATTACCTTAAATTATGCCACTGTTTTCAGGTTACTTGACAATTCATGTATTTTGCTAGAAAAATATGACTTTATCTTTTAAACCACGTATCATGGTGAAAGACATCGAAAGATAAATTTTATAAGATATGGCGTAGGTCGATTTTATCTTAATGATGACCTTGATGTCTAAAATCAAGGGTTAAATTTGTTCAAGACAAGGAAGATACCCTAAGATAAATATGGTTATTATTATTATTGAATTCATTTGTAATTAATTAAATGTGATATATTGCTATTTTTTATTAGAGATCTTTTGTATGCTTTGAACACAACTCAATAATTTTGGACTAATGTTAGAATGTGATTCAAGATACCAAAAAATATGAAATATGGCGTTAGCGTTTTCAAAAATCTGGTAAAAATATATGTTATTCCTTCTCCCAGTGATCTAGCAAATCAACTTCTGTCTGATATGTAATTGGCTTAGACATGTTACTATGTTTAATCATTCCTTAAATTAACCTAAATTCTGCAACTGTTTTCGAGGTTACGTAACAATTTCATGTATTTTTGTTAGAAAAAATATCTTTATCTTTTAAACCAAGTAGTCATGGTGAAAGAACATTGACAATTATATTTTTTGAGGCCGTTTTGAGTGTTGATTTAAATTTAATGATGACTTTGATGGTTCCAAAAATCAAGGGTTAAATTGTTTCAGATACTGAGAATCTTAACAAATGGATAAAAATATCCAGCTGCTTAGAAATTCTCGTTGATTTGGATTTGAGCGGTCTGAGTGTTTTCTTTTATTTTTTATGTTCCTTGCCCTTATAAATGTTACTAGTATACGAATAAAGAATTAAAGAGTATCTATCTATCTATCTATCTATCACATTACCATCTGTCGACACTCTCTCCCTATATATTACTATTCTGAATCTATCTATATAACTATCATCTATTATCTATCTATCTAATCTATCTTATCTAGATATATATATATATTCTATCTATCTATCTTACTCTATCTATCTATCTATCTATCTATCTATCTAGTCTATCTGAATCTATTCTATCTAATTCATATCGTATCTAATATTTTAATTTATAGTCTTTTCAACCAAAGAATATAAGATATATTTTGTTCTAAAGAAAACGTAAAAATTAAGGTAATTAGGTAAGACCATGCAAAAATATTTGATTCTTTGCCGAACCTTTCTTTTTTTAAATTTGTAGCTACGTAATTCCCATAATGACTGTTATTTTTAAAATATTATTCTTGGTTTAAGTACAAAAAGATGTTAAAACCTGGTTTAAGTTTAGGATGGCCTGTTTTTGACTAATCATTTTTTTCAGTTTCAACAAATTTTAGTTTTTTATGAGACAAAGAGTTAGAGTTAAGTTAGAGTTAAGTTAGAGTTAAGTTAATTAAGTTAAGTTTAAGTTAAGCTTATAGTTAAGTTAAAGTTAAGTTAAGTTAAGTTACAGAAACTTTAAGTTAGTTACGTTAAGTTAAGTTAGTTAAGTTAAAGTTAGTTAAGTTAAGTTAAAGTTAACTTGTTAGATTTTTAAAGGTAATTCACAATTTCAAAATATTTACCGGTCCAGATTAACTGATATTTTAAATGCTTACAAATGCCGGTCCAAAGATATCAATATTTTTTGTTTACAGTTTACAATTTCTTCTTTTTAAATAATTTGTTTTAAATAAAAATGATGAGCCTAATACCGTCTTATGACACTTTTCCAAGAGTTTTCCAGAGCATTTGCCCATCAATCTATATAAGATCGGTTTATTTAGCATTTACCTGCTTATAATTTTAATGAGAAAACGGATATCTTTGGATAAGTATGAGTGGAAATTAACTAAGAATTGAAACATCATGAAAAGTACGTATTCCTATGATTTCTTAATCATAGAAGATGTATTAAGCAAAAACTTAAATTACTGCACCTTGAGGAAATTTAAAAGAACTTGATAATCTGAGTTATATAATTACTTTTTATGGATAGTGCACTTTACCCGAAGATTCATTTATCGTAGCTTTCACCAGGCGCATAATGCAACGTCTTGGTTCAAATTAGCTGTTGTGTTTAGCAACTTGTAAAGATTTATTAAAGACCGGAAAAATCATTATGATTGCAATGTCATTAACTTGCTAATAACGAGATCGAATAACAATAAAGGGGAGAAAATTAGAAAGACATTGTCCTAGGATTTGTTTACGGCAAACAAACTTACTAATACTGAAATTCAAGTTAAACAAATAAATACATTTAAACAGTTTTGGTGATGATATCAAACATGTATCTTGAATTTAAATACTAACAAAATATCAAAATATCAACAAACCAAACTATTAGATGCAGATTAAATAATGTTTTTATAAATCTATAGGTAATAGGATAGGGAAAATTTTATAATGAAAAAAATAAACAATAAAAATTGCATTTATTATAATGTTTGCTGATAAATTCAATAATGAGTTTGAAATTTTAGGAATAAGAAAGAAAAAATTAGAAACAAAAATTTTTGAAAAAGCTTTAAAAATAAATATTTAAAAATTTTGGGAATACTGTTAATATAAAAGATGAAAAGAAAAACTTACAGCCAGAATAGATGGAGAATCTAATGAGAAAAGTATTGCAGAGAAGTTTTCAAATAAATTTTAGACTCTTCTTGATGACAAATCATGCCAGTGAAATAACAATTTAAACTTTAAAGATGCCACATGGACGGGAGTGTAGAAAATGCTTATGGCTTCGGAGGCTAGTGATTCATAATTTGATTCATAAATTGAATTCTACTTTGGGACCCAACAGTATATATCTGTTTCATCAGAAATTTGATACTAAAAGCAGCCAATAGATTAAAAGAAGAAATTTTAAATGTTTGCATAATGCATAATTATTTTCGGACCAAAATGCTGAGTGGCGCTATTAATTCAGTAATTAAAGATCAGTTATGAGAATGGGCCAATATTAATAACACCAGGTTAATTATGATGTCATGTTTTACTCAGTGGGAAGGGGTATATTGAATAGGAATCACCGGTCTAGAAGAATTTGTAACATATGACTTTCAAAGGAAATATTAAGATAGATTTTTAAAATCTAAAATACTTTTTATAACTAATTTGATCTGTTTTTTACAAGCACATTTGTTAACGTTCTAAGTTTGCGATTTATTTTGGTTAAAAAAGTCGAATGTTATATGCCAACATTATTAATGAAGAAAAAAATTAATGAAGAAGGCATTAGGTGAAATAACAAAAATTCTTGGGCCTAGAAAGTAAAATGGAACGATAAAATAGGGTTCCTGCAGTATTTTGAATCCTATACCTCTCTGTTGTTCTTATTAAACCAATTTAGTTAACGCAAAAATAATTTTTTTTCTCAAGTTATTCTCTTGCTATGGGTAAAAAAAACCGATGCAAGAAAGTAAGTGAGATTTTTATCCCCAATTTTTGTTCTGGCATATATGTTTGACGAACTATGAAGAATATATGTCATACAGCAGTCATACCATTTCGATCCCGTATTATAGTATCCAGCATTTTGTTCGCATCGTTAAACAACTTGGTGGCCTCTGTTCCACGCAAATTATGTGAGTACAGGCATATTCTACATAAGGCCGATAAAAGTCATAGCTGATTCTATTCTTCTATCATTATCAAATTTATTGACAATTTAAATTTTGTTGTAAGCTTTCATTATAGGAAAAGAGCAAAATAAAGAAACCAATGATATTACTTAATAAGTAGCCTTCATTTTTGCCCTTTCTTTTTGTGAACCTAAAAAATCCATAGCTGCTCTATTGTCTAAAATTAAAAAAGTCTAATTATTATATTTTTTTTTGTAAACTTCATAAGAAAGACTTAAAACAGAAAGAACACAAATGAACTACTATCGAGAGGGCCAACAAAAATTCTAAGGCACTCTAAATATTGAGTTTTTATATCATAATTGTTTATGAAGAGGGACATCTAAAAAGAAGACGCAAGAAAATATTTTGAAAAATTCAACTATTGTTAAATAAATTTGGATCGACTGCATTTCACTCAGATAGTATTTATGATTACATAGTGGTTAAAATAATATTTTACTTTAATTTTATTGACCCACAGGCTGTTAGTTTTTTATGGTTATATTTTAGCTAATATTATTCAATTATGAGACAATTTTTTGAAATCGCTTCCACAAAACTCATAAATGATTTATACATATAATTACACATTAATACGCGACATTGGTAACATATTTTTAATGTGTAAAAATTTTAATGCTGTTTAATTTCAATTTTTTATTCCTGGACATATTTTTCCTTATTTTATAGCATCACTTCATTTATATAGTTATTGTCAACTTAATATTAATTGTCAGCAATATCATTATTAAAATTTATATACATAAAGAAATTCAATCTATATTTTGAATATAAAACTACTGAGTAACTAATAATTTTTCTCAATTAATTGATTTATATGCTTTAAAAACGAGAAAATATCTGTACAAGGTAGTGAGAGTCCATCTGTTTGTATAAATGAGTATTGGTGGTGTGTTCTAATTTTTGAGGTGGCTTAGAGTGCCTTGGAAGTTTAATAATGGTAGTGACGATGACTAGGCGGAGTTTAAAAAAACCATGCGAATCTACGGTAGTAGTAAGGTGTAGTCTATACTATCTATGCTGACTCTATCTAGTGCTATTCGTATTTCTTTATTGTCGTATCCTCAGTCTAGGGTGCGTGAGTTCTATCTTATCTATTTATCTATTCTTATCTTTATTTCTATCTATCCACTACATATCTATTATCTATCTCTCTATTATTCTATTTCTACTATCTATCTATCTATCTACGTCTATCTATCTATCTATCTATCTTATCCCTATCTATCTATCCCTATCTATCTTATTCTATGCTATATATATATTATAATATATATATTATCTAAAATTATTTTTATTTAATTATTATTATTTATTTAAATTAATATATATATATATTTATTATTAATTACATCTTCCTATTATATATATATTTTAACCTAATTATAAATTGCTCAGTGGCCTTCTCTTGTGTATTTTCCCTCTTGCAAGACAGTAATTTTATATTCTTTCGTAGCATTCTCACTATTTGAATAAACATATCTTATAATGGAGCATTAAGTTAATATTTCGTAAAAGCCACTATATAAAGCCTTTTTCCTTTAAGTATTGTAAGAGAATTCGAAAGATTTATGTCAGAGATGCATCTTATAAATCTAAGTTTCGATATATATATATATTTTATATAATAATATTATTATATTTTATATTATATGTTATATATTATTTTTATATATATATATCTTATATATATATTATATATATATATCTTATGGCTTATTTTATAAGTGGTTGCTCCCTAAGGAGCGAAATATTTTCGAATAATTAATGTATCGTTTATTTTAATTATATTTAGGGTAAATACATTAAATTCTTGGGTAACCTAACAACCCTAATCTAACCATACCTTAACCTAACCTAACTAAGCGTGTACCTAAGCCTGAACGCGAAGACGTAACCTAATTAACCCTAATCTAATTTTAACGGAGTCAACCACTTATGAATAGCCTATATGATAGAATAGTATACTAGTATGATATAGTATATATATATATATATATAGGTAGTATAGAGTAGTGAGCCGGGTATAGTATATAGTAGTATAATATATTGTATATGAGTAGTAGTAGTGAGCCGGTGAGTGGAGGCTATAAATATTATTATATATTATATTACTTCTTTAGTTTTAATATATCACACTATTACTATTTATTTTACCCTATAAATTTATCAAGTAGTATAGTATAGTATAATAATACAATTAATTATAATTTTCATATATATAATAATTATATATATATATATATATAAATATACATATATTTTACTATATAATATATATATTTATTTTTTACTTATATAATTTATTATATATATATATATATATATATATATTATATATTATATATATATAATAAATATTTAATATTTATATATTATTTATTATCACTTAATTAATCATTATTTATCATTACATACATTATATCATATACAGAAATACATAACATATACATACATACTATACATAATATACCTCATCACCCTATTTCTTATATCTATATATTATTTTACAACTATATATTATATAATAATGATACCTAAAAGTTTATATATATCATATATAATCACATATATATTATATAGTCTATATATATACTATATATACCTTCGCTTAACCAACTCACTATAATGTGAGTATATAATATCCCATACATACATATATCATATATATATATATATATTTATTTATATATATAATATTTTATATTTTATATATTATATTACTATTACTATATTATATAATTAATTATTATATATATATATAGATATATAATAATATAATATAATATATCGGTATATATATATATAATTTTATTTATATATATAAATATTATATATCTAATATATTTTTATATCTCACTATTCACACTCTACCTCTCACTCACTTATATAGTTATAGAATATATATATATATATTATATTCTCTAATTCATTTTTTATCCTAGAATATCTTACACTCTCCTCACATGCCTTTGTTCAGTCCTCACTCGCCATCAAATCTTCGACTCTCTTACAAATATATATATTATTTCTCTATATTATCTATATTATTATTATACTATTCCCTCTATACGATATATATAGTATACTATCTGTTATTACATATAATATATTATTTATATATATTATTATAATATTATAAATATATATATAATATATAATTAATATATAGTAACATATAATATATATATATATATATATATATATATATATTATATAATTATATTATTTAATAATATATAATAATCTATATAGTGATATATATATATATATTATATATTTTTCCTATTACTAGTATATATTATTATTATATTAAATTCTAAGCCTAAGATAGGTCAAATGGCCATGTATAATTCTATATATTAAGAGGTCCCATCCAAATATCTGACGTTATGTTATGTGGTATATATTCCAATTGATTATCACGGTGTTATAAGAGTGTCTAAGTCACAGGTATTTGGGAATATTAAATGAAAGGAGATATGTGTTGCCCCGACTTGTAACAGTAAGTGACCCTGTAAGATTTAAAGTGAAGAAGTACATTCGATCATAGTTCTTTGTATATTGGACTTTCTTGTGTCATTTTTAAACAGGGGTAGATCTTCAAACTTAGGAATTAGTGACCATAATATATAGATTTAAAATGAATTCACTTAAAATAATAGTGAAAATAACTGAATTGTTAAGTCCTTTATACTATTTTATCTTACTTTCAAAATGCAAATATATTCTGCCATCAAATTCCACCAAGAACAAATTAACCAGTTTACATTTTATATAGTTTTTAAACTAAGCATTTATTATTCAAATATTTAAATGAAATTTCTCAATGGTTTTTCTGAGAATTTTATTTTACTTTTGTGGAATTTTTTTGTATGGAAAGTGTAATAAAAGAATATAGTTAGAAGAGAATTATATTTGAATATTATTTTTTATTTACACTTATTTATAATAATAGCTGTTGAAATATAAATTACGACAAAATATATTTTTTTGTAAAGTATAAATTTTACCACAAAAGAAACTACAAAAAATGAAAAGCAAAAATACACATTAAAATTAATATAAATAAGGTAATATAACCAAAAAAACATTGATTTAAAATGCATTTAAATTTCCAATTTTTTGTGAATGCTTAACTAGTTAACAAAATTGCAATTAAAATCAAATAAATTTATATATTTTTTCCAATTTTTCTCTATAAGACTTTCCCGTTCAGGAATCCCATATTGAACAATAGGGAACACGCTTTAAAAACCCTGGCGAAAACTTGCGGGGGGAGTCTGGGCCTTTAGATTTGTTTCTTTTTTTTTTGTTTTATTAAAGTGTGTTTATGTTTAAAGTTTGGATCTTAATTTCTGCAAAAGCTAACAATCAATGAAACGGTCAACTTAAATCTGCAGTTATGACTTTATTTTTCAAGTGAGATATTGCAATATATAATATATTATATTTATATATATTTTATATTATTATTATTTATATTTATATCTTAATTTATATATTTTATTGGCTAATTATATATTTTATTTCTATATATATTATATATATTATTTAGTAATGTATATTATATAATATATATTTATTTAATATATATATATATATATATATAATTTTATATTATATATGATATATATATATAAATTAAATATATATATATAGGTGGTTCTATATATTATATATATATAATATATCTTATATATATTTTTATATATATATATATAAATATATATATTTATATATATATATATTTATATTTATATTATATATAGTATTATTATCTTATATATTATTTATATTATATATATATATATAATAATATATATATATATTATTTATATATAATATTTTATAATATATATTTTATATATATATATATATATAGTAATATATATTATATGTATTTATTATATATAATATATATATATATATATTATAAATATATATATATATATAATATATAATATTATTTATATATAAGTATATATATTATTATATATATATATATATATAGAGATTATTTATTATACTATATATATAATAATATAATATTATATATGTAAATAAATAATCTATCTATCTATCTATCTATCTATCTATCTATCTATCTATCTATCTATTCCTTATCTATATATATCTATCTATCTTATTATTATTATATTATAATATTATATTTATTATTATAAATATAATATAATATTTATATAAATTGATTATTTTAATTATTATATTTTTACTATAGTATATATTATATATAATATTTATTATATATTATTATATAGTATTATTTTATATATATTATATATATTTATTTTATTTATATATTATTGATATATTTATATATATATTTATATATATATATATATATATATAATATATTATATTATCATAATTTATATTATATAATTATTTTTCTTATTATATAATATATATATCATATTATATAGGGCCTATATATAATGCAAGTTTTTTTCGTCCTTTAGTTCAACTCTTTTACTTAAAACTGAAGTAAGAGAACGTGTTGTCTTCAATACCTCTTAAAACTCTCAATTTTCTCCTCATCTATCTTCAATTTATAATCCTTCGCGCAGCTTAAACTTCTAGCAAAATCATAACATAAACCTAAAATATCTTAGATTTTCAGGATCCTTTGATCTGGTTTTAAAAGTATCCATTACGTTTCCCTCAAATAAACAATCATTCTATAGGTTTTGTTATCTGAGTACTTTCTCAGAATTTCTCTTCTCTTCCATAGTGACTCTTTATATGTTTTCGTTTATTGTCGTCTTTACTTCAGTATGATTATGTATCGCTCATCTAAACAATAACATTCTGCATAAAGAATAACAACCGCATAAGTATCATTTATGCAGTTGACCTCTTTGAAACACCCTTTCCATATACTATCACTATTACTATTTTCTACTATTATACAATATTAAATATTAAACAGATTTTCTTTTTTGAATATTTTTTATTATAATATACCTACGCCTTAAATTTCAGCATTGCTATCAACAATACTCTTTCAAGGACTTTTTTGACCTAGACTGGACCCTGAATGCCATACTTTTATATATTCATTCTAAATAATAGAAACTTTTCCATTGCCAAATTTTTTCACTTTCTTTTTATTGAATATTTTAAAAGGATTTATTGATTTATCTTTCTCTTGTTTTATTGATATATATTATTTTTACCTAAATAAATAGAATCCCAGAGTATTTTTATATTCATTATTTTTCATTTAACTACCGCGCAGATACCCACAGACATTTATATATATTTTATTAGTATATATATACTTATATTATTTAATTTTTCCTTAATAATAATAATTACATATAATATATATACTTTATTATATATATATATATTATATTACTATATATTATTTAATATTATATTATTACTTATATATATATATATATTATTATTTATCTTTTTATATAAATATATATATTATGTTTTGTATATCGATAGTTTTATATATGTTTTATATAGGCTTCTGAATGGAAATCAAAAGATATAGATATGCCGTGTGATAGTGATTAGCGTGTGTAAAGAATAAATGTTCGTGTAGAATGGTTAGTATTAAATTGTGTAGGTGAGGCAGGGATGTGTTTTATGTTTCCATATATATATTATATAATATATAATATTATTTTATATTATATATATTAGTATATATATAATATATAATATTAATATATATATATAATAATATATATATATACGTATCATATTTATAGTATATATATATACTTTATTGTGTATATGGATAAGGTGATGAAAATTGTATATGTAAGGATAGGGGTGGCAAGGGTAGAATATTAGATTGATAGAGGATGGAGAGGGTGGTAGTTTTCCTACTTCTTTAGTAAGCGGATTTATTTGCTTTTATATGTCCGCGATCTTGAAGTACTTTTTGCGAGGATCGTTAGAGGCTTCGTTGCAGAGCAGTAGAAAGATTAGGATTGAAATAAAATGTAAATAAGAGTAAATGGGATTGGTAAGTAGGTGAGGAGAGATTCTTGCAGTGGGGAAATCATGTTGGTGGTGAGCAATTGGTACAAGTGTTGTCTGGGTTTAAATATTTAAGCTTTGTTTGGACGAAAAGGAGCGGATGAGGCAATATTTAATAAAGAAGTTTTATGAGTTGTCATAGTATTTTAAAGTGGGGATTGTTGCATATTAAATGCTTGGTGAATACAATGGGGCTAATCATTAGTTCTCTACGGTTTTCAAAGAGTTTATGTTCTTACCGGTGTTAATGCCCAGTAGAGAAGACTATATAATGTGTTGAATAAAAAGGTATAGACTCTAAGGTGCAGTCCTATTCATATCGATATGATCTCTTCACTAGTGTGAAAAGATTATTGATTAAAATGAAAATGAGCATGTTAGGGAGCTGTGTTTGGTTGTGGAAGATAAGTATCTAAAGAAAGGTGACAGTAGGGTGGTTTTAAGCGAATATACATGAGTTTGTGCGTGTTGGAAATGGGAGACCCTAAAAAAAAGAGTATTGATTCTGTAATAGGGTGTCTGAAGGAGAGGAATTGTGAATTTTGGCTCAAAAGAAAAATGATGCAATAGTATCGAATAAATGGCAGATTTGTGGTGAAAAAGCGTTAGTTTGCGTCTCCTGACTAGGGGATTGAAACCTCACATTGACCGAGTTATACTTCTTTGCAGTGGAAGGTCCGTCGTGGTGTTTTTGCGAATCAATGGCGTGGGATTTTGTTCAGTTGTAACGAGCTAGCACTTATGATTATGAGGTAGGATTAGCAATGGGTTTTCCTCTCGTCTTACGTCTTGCTCTTCTATTTAAAACTATCCTATTCTATACCAAAAATTGAAATTAAAAACAATCTGTGGGGTTTAACTTAATAGTGGAGGATGAATTTAAGAAAGAAAAATTTATATATGCTATACTCCGTATGATATATATATCCTATATATATTTTATATATATATATTTTATATTTATATATAATATATATATATTATAATATATATATATATATTTATATATATATATATATATTAATTGTGTGTTGTGTGTGTGTAATCTTTGCGATGTGTATGTATGCAGATCTGCACCATGTTTCACATTGTCCTTCCATCATAATAATAAAAAGCTTCACATAAAAATATATTTTTGCCTTTATTTAACTGAATAATTATTATCAACTAATTTTTTTGTCTTTGAAATTAATATTTATGTGATTTATTATATGATAAAATTAATAGGAAATTAATTTCTTATTTCCAAAATAGCTTCTTTTCATTTTTTAATATTGTTCGATTTATCATGTTCATTATTATCATATTATTTATTATCTGTATTATTTAGCTTTTTGTTGTTTAAATCTATTATTAAATTTTATTTGGATTTTATTTCTTTTTAGTGAATAATTTTTGTTCTTTTTCAGATGTTTGTTTTTTATTCATTGTTTTGGTTTTTCATACATTTGTAAAATACTCATTTAATATTTGTGACGTAAATATCTTTTGTTATGATTTATAAATAATTATTTTACTAAGATTATACCATATTTTAATGTTTAATGTTACGAAATTTATATATAATTTTATCCTTAATATCAAATACTATATATATCATATATATATATATATATATATTTATATATTATTTATATTAAATATTTCTTTATATATATGTATAAATTAAATATGTGTATTATTTATAAATCTTTTATTTTTATATTAATATTTTATTATTTTTATATAATTTATAAACATTTTTTATGTAAAATGAAATAGGATATTATTTATAATTAATGAAAATAAATTTAAAAATATATATAATGATAATAATTAGGAAATTATTGTGCGCATTTTTATTTTCATATTGTAAAACTTTTATTTATATTTCGGTACTATTATTGCAGGCATTTTTTTAATTATTGTGTTTATTGTGATTTGAATATACGGGTGCTGGATTGAAATGGAGAGATGTTCTTAGGAATTTACATTTTAAAAGCTTCATTTTCATTTATAGATATTAATATTTAAATCTTTTTTTTTCTATTTCTGAGATATATGTTTTTTTTTTTTAAATGAAATATTACATTTTAAATTTTCTTTTCCTTTTTTTTATTTAGACTTAAATATCCTTTCTAAAATGTTTTTAAAAAACTGACTAGAAAAGGGAAAAAACTATTTTCTTTATCTTTAAGCATAATCTTATTATAAAGGTAAAATTTTGAATGCAAATAGCCACACATTTAACATTAATTTTTGAAAGTAATAATTCTCAAAGTTTTGTTTTTACTAAATCGTTTATTTCTTTGTTTCATAAAATCAAGAGGCAATTTTGTTGTTGACAGCTATTTTAAACATTACATTACTGTTTTCGTTCATTATTTTTATAAATTTTCACTTCACGTAGAAATCAATTTTCACCTTCAAACTTCAGAAAATTTTTCTTCCATTTTTTTCATATATATATTCTTTCTTACTTCTATGTAAAGTCGTCTGCATTAAATAGCTTTTTTCCTTTTAACGCATTTCTTATTAACTAATTTTTTTTACCTATTTTTTATTTATTCTTTATTCATTTAATTTTTATTATTTCTATTAATTTTTTTAGTTTTTCTTCTGAATGATGTTTAAGAACCTTTAGGTTGTTTAAGTCTCCTTTAAGATATTTTAAGGCATATTATTTGACATCTACTCATTCGTAATTGAGCACATTCAATTTATTTTTTCCTTTCGCTCTATTTATTTGACTTTCAGACAAATTTATATACGTGCACACATGATATATATATTTATATATTGTCCTTAGAACCCATTCGCACTTCTATTCCTGGGCATGAAAACTTTTGTGCATTTTACACAAATTGTAGTATATTGTTTTAGTTCACTACCTAAATGTACGTATACTTATTTATAATATATATAATATATTATTTAACTAATATATATTATATATATATATTTTATATAGTTATATATTTATATATATTATATATTTTATATATTTATATAATATATATTATTATATATATATATATATTTATTATATATATATATATATTTATTTATAATATATATCTATATAATTATTATTATTCTTATATGTGTAAATAACTTAAGTTTCTTTCTGAACCTCGATTCGATATTGAATAATTATTACTCGAACGATATCTATCGTATTCATCGATTATATATATAGTATAATATGATTATATATATTACTTAATATATATTTATTAATATATTTTTTTATATATATATATATATATAATATATATATATATTATATATATATATATATATATATATATATTATTTTATCAGTTTGCCATCTAGAAGACCCACTCCTCAATAAAAAACTACAACAGCCTACCGGAAAAGGAATACATTGCTTTGGAATGCTGGTACAATTTAAGTAACTGATATAATGTAAAAAAAAAAATTATTTTGTTAATAATTATTATTAATGAGTAGATAGAAAGCCTATTTAGAGCTTTTTTAATATGTTACTCGTAAAATTGATTGAAAGATTTACTAGTAAATTTTTGTTTTTTTTTTTAAAAAACTAAAAGAAATACTCCAAGGGTAGACCGCCCCCGATGGCAGGAGTCCGGGTCTCTCGGCCTTCGGGGAACTAAGAGATAGGTAGGACTATTTCCCCCCTCTTCGGGGAGGGTCTCCGGAACCCCCGCTCTTTGGTATTTTTTTTGGGTGTCGCGGGGGCTTCTCCGCCCCTCTACGGGGTATCGAAAACGTCCCCCCCCTGTGTTTCCCCCGTCGTGCTCGAGCCCCCTAAATTGCCGTGTTAAATACCTTTACAAATAATATATTTTATAACTATGTCCCCGCCAGGCATTTTTTTTCCGCTAAAAAGAAAGCATTATTTTTTTTAATGTTTTTTTTATTTTTTTTTTGGTGTTACATTTGCCTAATCAATGATCTTTCTGACATTTTCCAAAAAATGTTATTTTATTCCCCTGGTTTAGCTATTGTAGTTTTTTTGAGATATGGATTTGTGGGCCTCTCTAGAGCTGGCATATATATATTACATTAAACCTAATTTTAATAACCAATCTTTAATTATTGGTTCACTAACTTCGAAATTATTTACTAATATGAAAAATTTTGTTTTTGTTATGTAAAAATGAAAATACATAATATTATGCTTAGAGGGGGAACCTAAACTCTTTCTAATATTGAAAAAAATATTTGGAGGAAAAGTATATCAATTGCCCCTCCAGTACTTTACAATAAAAATTCAACCTTTACTATACTTTGCTAAAATTTAACATTTTCTTGTGTACCCTTTCAAAACAACCTTTTTTTATCTATGTATCAACCTAATTAGCATTGGCTAACACGATATAATATTCATTCTCCACAAAACTCGTTCGCATTTATACCTTCAAATTCATAATTTTCAGAAAAAATTGGAACAAAAAATACCGCAACTTCACTAAACACAGTAAAAAATATTAATTTATTACCTTAAAATTTGTCTATACAGTCTTTAAATTGTTTTCCAATTATTAAAATAATTTCCCAGTACTTAAAAGGCCATACTGTTTTTATAAATATATATACAGTAATATATTATTATGTATTATTATCATTATATATATATACTTTTATATATATTTTTTATATATATTAATATATATATATACTATTATAATATAATATATTCTATTTTATCTATATTATATAATGTTTCTATGAATAAATTTTTTAGATTCTCGGTATCTTGGGTATATTCGATACAATTATATCGATTATATATCGATTTTTAAAACTTTAAATATCGATAGGTCAGAAAGAAAATTAAGTTTATACCATAATAGGTAATTTATATAATTTTTACTATATTTAAAATTACTATTATATTTATTATATTATATTATTAAAGAGATTTTTTTATAGACATTCTATATTAAGTTCTTAGATTTTTTCCCTATAATACTATTTATTTGATTATATTTTATTTTATTATTATATACATTATATATATATTTTTATATAATATATTATATATATATTATATATATACTAATACTATTTATATATAAGTATATTATATAGGTATATGAAATTTCTATATATATTTATATTATATATTATAATTATATATAAACTATTATAAATAATATTTTTAAATAGATAAATATTAATAAAATAAATAAACTGAGAAGTAAATTATATTATTATATAAAGTAAATAAATATTTATTATAAATAAAAAATACATATAAATAAATAAATAAATAAATAAATTTAAATTAATATAGAATATACGACAGTAAGTATATTAGTATATTTTTATATATATATATATCATATTTATATAATTATATATATATTTATTATATTATTAATTATATATATTATATATTAATTATATTATATAATATTATATATATATAATATATTATTATTATAGTGTATATATCATATATGATATATATTATTATATTATATTCATATTTATACTATATATATTATATTTATATATTTATTATATATATAAGTATATATATACTATATTTTTATATATATATTATATATACATAACAGGATGCATGTCAACAACACCACAATACCCACCTACACGAAGAAACCAAATACTACCCAAAGACTAACTCAACTGGATATGATACTCATGCAATTCTTTTCCTTAAACCCGAAATACCCCAACACCCATGCCAAACTTGCCCCTCTCTAACCCTAACTCAACACATGAATCAAACAACCTTCTTCCTTCACTTGCTCTATATTAGCAAACAAATTCTGAACAACAATCCCACCTCCACCAAACAACGCATCAACTTCAACAATTTATTTCGAAATGACTTAAAAACCACTTAAGACGCGGACCACCAAACAACATTTTAACAAACAATCACCAGAAATGCCAGAATTCAACTCCTTACCAAGAACCAGTCAGTCATCCTTTGCCCAAGTTTAGAAGAGGCCGATCACCCAAACTTACAATGATTCAAACACAGATTCGAAACTCAATCAAACACCACAAACATTGCCAAAAACTGTAACCAGGTCCCGGAGGGCAAAACATCTCACTTTTTTTCTCTCCTAATCTATCTAACTCTTCAACCCAGAGCAATCTTTATCATTTGCATCCCTGAAGGATCTGTGGGAAGACCGGAGGCGACGGCGGGTGCCTGGACCTGGTGTGGGCACCACATATGGAAGGTCAGGGGTTGAGAATTGGTTATATATATATATATATATAATATATATATATAATATA
>JABUQX010055732.1:0-40644 GCA_015478945.1 Trachelipus rathkii
TTCCTATATATATATAATATAATAATACTATTATTTATAACTCCACTCAATAATAACTGGTATAGCGGTATAAAATAAATAGATAATAAATTAATAGTTAATATATAAATAATTTAGATAATAAATTAATGATATATATAAATTATTATAATGAACCTAATAAATAATAATTAATTATCGTTAGTCACTTTCTTATTGATCTATATATATAAGCTCTTCATTTATTCATACCCTAAAGACTGGCGGGTAATATGCGTGAGATGTTAATAATGCTAATCGGAAATAAAGTAAAGCAGTAGTTTACAAGGAAGTCATAAATGACAAAAGGCGAGATACTATAAGTCGAAACAGTATGCTGACGCTCCAGCACCGTGTAGCAACAGTCTAACTTAAATTTTAGATGAAGCGAGATAACGACTCGTCACTTCTGACAAACAGTATCAAGAACAGATGGATATCGTATCAAAGATCAATATCTTTAAATCTCCTATTGTGAAAGGGTCAAAGAGTGACATGAAAATGGACAATACAGGAGTGAACCTTTATAGTAATTAAAGAGTCTGGAATTGTGAGAGATTCGCAAGCATAAAAAGAGTGTAATAAGTGCATTCGCTAATTTTAAAGAGTTAATGCCTATTCATTTTCAATCCATTACAATATAGAGATGACTAGGTCTTGGTGTAGAACACTCTATATCGAGTGAGAGAGATTGTTATGTTGGGCGTGAGATATAATCGTATTAAGGAAATTAACATTAGTTTTTAAAGTGGAGTTTCCCATTTGTGTCACTCTCTTAAACGTGTTACCCATTTTATGATGTTCGCATTCAATACCTCTATCCTTTAAAGGCGAGGTTATATAGCAAGGGAAAGAGTAATTTTTATCTTCTTGAGTCCATATTAGAATTATGCAAGAATTTTGCATTAAACATATTTTATTTGTAACAGAGACTATTATAAATATACACTATTTCAATAAATAACACTTATCTATTATCACGCTGAGGCAATATTATCTATATAATAGATAAGCACAAATTACTTCTCAATGAGAGGAGGTGTAATACTCTCTGTATATAACGTTTCTAGCTGCAGCCCAGAGGACGATTAGACACAGCTCAAGGGGAGATAGTACTTACCTTATCCTACCCCGTATATCGGCAGTGTATTTAAAACCTGAGACCTATCATTCCGCTTTGTTTCGAGTGCGTCTACCACTTATACTAGAGTGCTACCTAAATAACTACACCTATGAGGGCTTTTAATAATAATAATATATAAAATATATATAATAAAATAAGAAAAATATATATATCATTATACATTAAATAATAAATACCAAACAACATATATATACATTGACATACGTCATTACAAGATAACAAAGTATATGATTTATCATACTAACTCGAGTGACAATATTACTATAATATTACTATCTACACACTAGTTACTTATATTAATCCTAATATAATTATAATAACTAATATTAAACATCCATATTTTTCATATAACACTTAATTTTTCATTCATATAATATTATTTTATATTATATTTATATTATTAATTATTATTATTTTTTAATTTATTAATATTATATTAATTTATTATTATTATATATTATATTTATTATTTATTTAATTAATTATTATTATTATTTATTATTATTTTGATTTAACCTATATTCAATATTATTATATTATTATATTAGCAATATTAATTATCAAATATATAATCTATAATATAATAATATATATATAACACTAGTTTTTAATCATATTAATTTATATGAACTTATTAGTATTAATATAGTTGAATTGTTACTGAATCCCCTAATCTCTGTAGCAACAACCATCTATATTGAGTACAGTATATATACCTTCTAGTTTAGCCATGAAAATGAGAAGATTCGGTAGAGGTCAGTCATACTTACTAACCAACTTACAACCATAAACTTGGATATAAGCTTTATGTCGTACTACTCAAAGCAATTTATGTAGAGGAGAAGACCGGGGCATTTATTAAAGCTATGAACTTGTGAAACAGTTCTTATTTTTGTGAGAAACTGTGGATTGCAAAGTGATAGAGCTCCTACCTGGTTACAGTAGAGAGTTAAATCATCAGACTCGCGAGCAGTGTCTCGTAATCCACGCTATTTATGAATGAAGTAAAAATATTCTCTCTTTAGATACTAGTTCACTTGTGGCCTGCTTCTACTCTATCGTGTTATTAATGATATTTTTCTATGGTAATGTAATTATTAAAATATGACCTTTATCGTTGTCACTATAATGCAACTAAAAAGATATGTTTCTGCAGTGTGAGCAAGAGATAGAGACAGTAGTTTAATGAAGAGAGGCAGACGGCATGAGAATAGTATATTGATCTACTGCAGAATCATACTTTGGTAGACGCTAACTAGATTATATTAAAAGATATAAATAATTGAGCTGCATATTTACGCTATAAAAAGTACTGTGACTTTATATATGAAACAATCAGGCATAGAAGTTCACAATTGGAAATGTATAGTCTTCATCGCGCATCTAGAAGGGTCTACGTACGCCGCATCGACTCAAGCTGGGCACCGCGCAGTTGGTTTCTAGAAGTAGGTACAAGCCGAGCGTAGATCCTGTTGTATTTTTGCTTTGTCATAACACTCGACATGGTTTAAAAATATGTGTCTCTGGCTCGATATTTTCTCGAGAGATATACCAATATGTCTGAACAAGTCCTGTCTACCACATATATATGATATACTGAATCTATATACCGCTATAGACATGTTTCATTAGAAATGCCATGTATTGGTCTGTGTATGTGTACTTTCTAACTCAAACGTCATTCAACAATTATTCAACATATACCGTGGAATACTGATGACTAATAGTTAAATTTTCTTACAAGTCGCAAATTTTTGTGTCCATACTGTTAAATAGATATGAAGCTAATATAACCTCAAATGTGGAATATAGATGATCTTCCAGATGATTGTTTTCAAATCTATCATAACAGGTTATTAAAAAACCTCTACTAAAATGTCAGCTCAATTGCATATAAGTAGGTAAATTACGTATAATCTAACTTTCAAGAGGTGAATCGTTATTACCTCTAAATTCTTCCCCCAATTATCCTTATAATTACCTTTGGTTTTGAGCTAGATATCTTTAGTTTATTATTCACCAACTGCACGTAACAACCTTATCCCGCAAAATACTTTGTTCATCAAATATGAACTGACTTAATATATCTATATCCATTTTTGACTACATATCAACTGGAATTTAACTACCTTGCAGGTATAAATAAATTGACAATTAGAATTTATAGTTTGATATTCCCTGAGAATTTGAAAACAATTTATACAATAGATCTCATTCCTTTATTATAAATATACTTCTTCGACTAAGTATCAGCCAGAACTCTCTAACTACTGTTCAACAATCTTTGCACTTCCTCTAACAGGACCTATAGACAGGTATATTTACGGCTTGGTTCTCATTTATAGTTTATCATGCTCTGAACAAGTTTATTCTATTTCATACATATTATCATCTAGATCAATATAAACGTGAGTAAATTATGTAGAATGGAAGCAATGAAATTGGTAGGTAGTGATTGACATCAAAATATTCAGATAATTTTTATATAATATAAACGTGCAATTATGATCTTATATTTATCTTATCGTTATATTATATCCTTGACCTCTATCAACGAACAAGAGAGATGTTTGGATGTGTTAAAGACCGAAGACACAGTTTCATGATATTGATTCCATATCTCTTCATTATCGAAATTTATTCAATTTCCACGATATTTATATTATTACAACAGACATATTAACATTTTCTCATTCATTGTCTACAGTTTCTATATCAGTTTCTAATGAAGGTGCTTCAGCATCCACTGATTTACTTTTTATTTTTGTATTTTTCACAGCTTTAATGTCCGTCCACTTGTCTATTTAATTTATTAAATCGTTAACAATTATGTCAGTTAACATACTAACTAAGTATATTTTTAATTTATTATATCAATTTTCCAGAAACTCCACTGTATCAGAGAGAATTATTTAAGAGATAGTGGAACACTACCTACAATCTCACTACTATATCATCTATGATGCTGGCTATCAACATATAAGCATTGATGTCATAAGAACAAACTACATCAAAAAAGGCTTAGAATATTTCATATTTAATTACCTGTGAAAATTGACTGCGATATGATTCTCATTTTAATTCTCGAGAATAATGTTTTTTTCTAATGTAACTTTTGGATACCGTTCAAGTGACGAATTATTTGACTTTAATATTATATAAGTAATATATGTTTATATTATAATAGTATTAATTGTCCGACCTTTGAAATTTGCAGCTTTAAAAAAACACATATTCACTTATTATAGTTATTAGCTAAGCCTTTGTTTTGGATATTAATGCTAAACGCTTCTCTGCTCCTTATTTAGTTCGGATCCAGCAATTAATGCCTATAAGCATAACTATCACACTATCAATGTCAGTAAATTATGCAACTGATGAAAGCTTCTTGAGCTTGACTTGGCACTGGGCATAAGAACTGCGAATGAGTTCCGTGAATCTTCGTGTTGTTATCTTAATTATACTTTATTTACAATAATATTGATAAAAAAGTTTTGGCGATCAGAGACTGTTAAAAAAATTTTGTATATAAACTAACTCATAATTTATATTACTATCCAGAAACAAATATATAAATCAAAATTGATAATCTGTTGATGAGTACATATTATATGCGTTTGTAACATGGCACACACACTTATTGACAATATCAAAGTTCACTAATATATATGAATACTACATTTTATAAATGAATAAATGATTCTATTGAATATATCAAAGTAAATATTGTGCAATAATGTTGAACGCCAACTCACAAGACGATTTTTCGTCAAATCGAAATATACTGCCAAGGGAGGTACTGTGAGATTAGGATTTTTGCGACGATTCGGTGTAAGATAAATATCAGTACATATAATTTGAGTATAAACCCTAAACCACTGCTCAAAATGCAAATAAATAAAAAAAAAAACAAAATAAAATAACTAATTGTCATATTTTAAGATATAGCGGTAACACAACTATTTTGAGATATGAGTTTAAAATGATCTATTAATTTGGCTCACACCAAACACTATAATATTATTAATATTTAATATAATTATCATATATATATTATATAATTAATATATATATATATTAATAATATATTAATATATATAAATATAATAAATATATATTATTATAATTAAAATATTAACATATATATGTACAGGTGTATTATAACGTAAATGAGGTGAACAAATTGGCAGGTATATTATGCTTTGTACCATTATTATAAGCATTTTGAGTTTAAAACTTAAAGTTATACTATGTAAAAAGTATCCTTCATAATAGTAGTATAAATGAGTAGGAAGAGTGCAGATTATTGAAGTGAAATATTAGGTGTATTATTGTTCCGTAGATTTGATTATTATATTATATTATTATTTAAATATATTAATTATTATTATTATTATTCATATTATTTATTATTATATTTATTATTATTTATTATTATTAAATATAATATTAAGTTATATTATTAATTATTATTATTTTATATCTATTATTATTATTATTATATTACTATATTTTACATTATATAATTATTATTTTGAAACTATACGTTGTTATAAGGATTATATTTTTATATATATAATATTAAAAAATATGTTTATTATTTTAACTATTTAAATAAGTTGTAATCATTTATTCTTCTTGTTAAATATTGTTATTATAATTATTATTATATTATTAAATATTATTATTGGTTATTATTAATTATTAATTATCTATTATTATATTTAATAATTCACCAATACTATTATTAGAATAAGGTTTCTAATTATATTAAATGTATTATATTTATTTAATTCATTTCTATTTTAAGTTATATTATATTTTTATTTTAATTGAATTATTTAATTATTATTATTTTTGTTATTATATTAATTCAAATTTTATATGATGACACTTTTTATTAATTAGGTCTTCAATTACTTAATCTATTATTTAATAGTATTATAATTATCTTCATATTATATATATATTGAATTATATTTATAACATTATATTAATTTATTATTTTTTATCAATCTTTTATATTTTATTTAATATTACTTAATCTATTATATTAATATATATCAATTATTATAATTAATTAACTGTACAAAATTATTATTATTTTATATAATTATTTTATATATACTTGAATTAAATTATAATTAATTAAAAAATAAATCCTTTAAATGCTTATAGTTTTATTTTATAGTATTATTTATACTATTATATTTATTATCCATGATTATTATTATATTATTATTATATTATATATTTAATTTATTATAATATTTTAATTAATTTAATTATTATTTAATTATTATTTTAATTTATTATTTATAATTATTATATATAATTATTATTATTATCTAATCATTATTATTATTTTATATATATTATTAATAATTTATTATATTATTATTATTATATATCATTATATTATATAATTTACTAATTTAATTTAAAATTTATCTAATTTAATTATTATTATTATAAATTAATTTATTGTTTCTATATTAATTTTATTATACTTATATTTCTTTTGCTTCTTTGTTCCTTTTGAATAATGTTCGGTGTTATACGTATTAAATACTATCGGGCATATTAAATTTCTGAATCATGGGATTGCTTAAGCATAATATTGTTATTTATAAATTTAAGAAAAGTTATTAATATTATGATCGGCATTATTATTTGTATATATTGATATATGGCTGTGTATTACGTTTCCCGAGTAATATATTGTCTAGATAATATCTTATTAAGCAATATTTCTAGTATTATTCTACATCCATTATCTTAATAATATATTATATGTGGTTACATCATATCTAAGTCACTCATTATAGCATTAGTCCGAATAGTATAAGAGACAGTGATATACTCATTATATACTGTTAATAGGTTATCTAACTTTATAACTTGCACATAGATATTTCCGTTAAGTACCAAATCTCGTCAACATCTAGTGGGTATTCAGGAACTATAAAAACACCAATTTTTCACATCATAAACTATCCTTAGACGTATACCTTGATCTATACACTCATTTACTTTATCTAAATGAATGAGTCACAGTTTAAGAGTTTAAACTTATTATTTAAGCAAGAATGCTATAAGGTTATACATATATAATATAGATATTACTTCATCTTACCATATTATCTATAATAAAAATTTGTCCCCTAATTTCGTAAACACCTGTAATTAATATAATATTATATATTAGTATATATATTAATATTTAATATCTTTTTATAATGTATAATATATTAACTTATTAATATATACCTATAAAAACATTAATAAAATATATAATATTATAAATACCTATATAAATTATATTTAATTATAATATATATTATGTATATATATATAGTATTAATATGTATATAAAAAATAATATATATATATATTATATAATATCTCTAATAATATTATATATATATAAATAGTATATATATCTATTATATATATATATATATAATATATATATTAATATATATATATAATATTAAATCATATAATAGTATATAAATTATATTAATTAGCTATATTTTATAATATAATATTAAGTATAATATATCTAATATTAATAAATACACTAATCACACACTATAAATTATGATGTAGATGAACTCTGCGCCAAGTTATTAAACGTCAGCCTGGCATCTCTGATTATCTTTTTCTTCAAAGTAGATATAGGAAATTATGAGGTCGAAGAATCTTGGAATATAATGTTATATTAGGGTTATAAGTAAGTCTCAGAATATACCAGTCGTAAATTTCCAAGTCTTGTAGGATGTATTATAGAGGGTGTCACTCTCAGCCGAAGGGCTGGGGCCTTATGCCCCTCCTTAACGAGATAGGGTAAAGCACGACTACAACCCAATCAATCGGGGTGATTACCCTATCGCAGGAATATTACACATAACTTATATCTAAGTAGACTCATCTGCACTTACTCATAGTGATTTTATACCTTCTCGGAAGGCTAATTGTGTAATCATTCAGATACTCGTGTTTAACTTAGAAAACTTGGTTTTTAATTTCGTTTAATAAAGTTATATAGATAATGTGGTATTTATTGTTAAAATATTTATTATAACATAACTAATGATGGAATATGTCCACATTGATTAGTTTAAGAGAAAATGAATATTCAATTTAGATAAGATATTATTCATAGTGTTAAACTGTGAGACGAATTAGATTAATAAGTGTTACGCTATAACGTGATGCCTTAAGGTTAAGATATTTTTTATATGACTTAGAAAAGTGTGTACCTAGATTTTTTAGACAATCCATATAACTATTCTTTGAACTATATACGCCTATAATTATTTTAATTCAGTTAAGTAATAGTATCTCAAGAGTCAAACAGTACATATTTTTAAATATGATATAGTAGAGTATTCAAATTAACTGTATACTCAATTACGACTACGGTCAAAGTGACACTTTAATAGATGATATAAATATAAGTGTACTAAATATCATTAAGTTTATACAATAAGAGTATGACTAATTCTATTTGTATAGATTGGTTATATCACAGTTTAAATATATTGTTATCAGTATATAATCACGGAATCTATATTGTCATTGACGAATGATATACTATGAGGACTATATATAATCCATATATTTTGTACTCATGACTAATATAAGCCAGCCTTCAACGACAAATGTGGGAGTACTAGAAGGGTATTTATTATTCGAAGTTATATGGTGAATTCGTAATCATGTATTGATTTCTTATGTCATTTACCTATTGAAAATACAGCTAGAGTACGTGAAAATTTATTTTACGAAGGATATTAGTTACACTCATTACTATGTTTATTTACATTACGGCATAGTAATGTTGATTATTATAGGGGATTTTGACATTATGTAAAAACCACTTATATTCCTAGTGAGCGACGGTTTGGATGAATTCTGTCTAGCAGTTAAATTGAATTTACTAGAAACTGTTGTTGTTAAGTACGATCAAGTATAGATTCGTATAAGGATTAGTTATTTCTATAAAACTTATTTATGTTATATAATTAGATATTTTGTCCAAATGATATAACACACTAGATAAATTATTGACTGAGTCAATAGATTTAAATAAGATTCATCCAGCAGAGCGAGATAGAGTTGACGATGTGTATAGGAGAGTTAATCCTAGGCATATGGATAGGGTTGGTTTGATGAATTTACTGCGATTTAAATGAAAAAACTGTTTATATAATATACATTAGTACGGTATTATGATAATTATGATGATAATATACTCTGACTCGGTCTAGGATTATGAAGCCAACTTAGATCATCCTGGAAAGAAAAATTTTAAGCAAATAATCGTTAAGAGATATAGAAATAGTTTTTGTAAAGAAATATATAATATTTAGCTAGTGTCATAGTTTGTAGCTGATTGAAATGTTGTTTCAGCTCAGTTGATCTTTAGGTTAAGTTTTATGCTTGGGTAATGTTTGGTTTACCCGAGAACCAAATATTGCATAATTTATTCATATATGTTTAAATTTGTTTCCCTTAATATAATAGTATGTAATAATTAAGATAAATATATTAGAAAATTTATTACATACTATATATATATCTATTATATATTCATACATACTAGGAGATTGCCAACTTTGGATTACTTAGAAGCTGTGAGTGTTTAGATATTCAATATGATTATTTCCACTAGATCAGTTATGGTTTAATCATTGTGAGTACGTTCTGGAAGATCAGCTTATGATTAACGCATTGGTATATTATATGTTTAGATGAGTATATAAGCGAGTCTAATTCATTATCACATGATGTTCTGATTTACATATGTGAAGAAAAAATAGTGGAAAATACTACGAGTAAATTTACGTGTATCTGAACCTTATATTTAGTCAGCTTATAATAACTTGTAACCTTATTGATACAAAGTTGAAGAGGTAAATTATTCGCTTGCTAGACGTAACTTGTATTATATATCGTTCAAACTCCTGATATGGTTCATTATTCGGTTTTTAAAATTGGGTAGAAATTGATATTCTTATGTTTGGAGATTATATTTCAATGGTGAATGATTTTTAAAGTAGTAGGATCAGCGTTAAAAGTCCATTTTGAGAGTTTGTATTTGATATTGATATTAATTATATTGCGATAGGTTATGTATAATATATAAAGAACTTTATTTTTGCTGTTTATGTTTTGTTAAACTTTGCTGTTATGATTATATTGTTTATACAATTATTTCTTAGCGTGGAGTATAGAGATATATAGATTATTTAATTGCCCATATAATTTAAGCTTTACAAGGATTATGTAGAATTAGAATAGTCCTTAGTGGTATAATATAATTATAGCGAAGTATGTATCAAATGTTAAATTATAACGTTAAATTTGTTATAAGAATATGTATTAGAGGTTTATGATAAGATATTTAATTAAATTGTGTTAAACTTAGCGTAGAATTATTGTATGATATCATATATCATGTTAGATGCACTTAAGGTATAGTATTTTTGTTGAATATAGATGTATTTAATAGGTAATTATATTTTATTTTATAGCTTTAATGACTTTTGCTCATATTGATCTATAGGAAATACAATATCACATTTACGAGAGAAAGTACTATACACAATATATTGAGATTTATAGTAATATAACTATACTAGACTCTACTCAACTTACTATATCAGTTGTCAGGTACAAATCACCTTTATCTGTATATAATACGTTAATACAGTATATTGTCCAGAGATTTTAACTCAGTCTTGTTTAATTTAAATATAATATATTAATAATATGTATATGTGTATGATTATGATAATGATTATAAATGTTAATAATAGAGATAAACAATACTAATAAAATTTCTTCTATAACGTGTCATATCGTTGAACTTAGTTAATCTATTATGATTTCTAGAAGTTCGGGAGAAGTATTGACTAATTAATAAAGTAAGATTAAGACGCATTAAAAACGAAAATATATTATAGTATTATGATATTAATGTTTTACGAGACATGCGTCTAGAAAATAAAATACGTGTTAGACTAGTTAAATATTACTGTTATTTGATACTTTTAGTAATATGGTTATGTTTATCAAGTTTACTATGTTATGGCAAAGTATATAAGATAGGATAAATCTTGTTAATTAATATGCGAGTTTTATATTACTACGTAAGCAATAATAGACTGTTTCAAGTTATTAGGTGATTCGTTTGTATCATTTAATATATTCATTAATATATCTATCATGTATACATATTATAGTTTAGCTTTATTATTTGGGTGCAATCCTGTGTACATACAATACAAAAATGATCCATTATTGATTACTACAGTATAATGTAATATATCTAATCTAATTTCAATATGTTAGTGATAAATGAGTAAAATAATATATATATGTTGAATAGATATATATATATAACATATACAGGATACTTTATTACCTATATTATATATATTATATATATATCTATAACTCTAATATTATAACATACAAACATAATACAATAATATATCATAAGAGCAGACAACCATTAAAAGCACTACAACTATCAGCCACTTGAGTGATGGTCCAAGGAACAATGCACCCAGCCTATTATGTTACGCGAGCAACAATACACACGAACAGGCATGAGCGTATTGACGAATACAGACTCTTCTGAGTATGAATAAATATATAACATCCGCGGATGGGAACTTGATATATGCTTTAGCGAATGTGGTTCAACTTTTTTATTTTATTTCGTTAACGGTCGTGTTCTTGGTGTTACATTTTTCTTTACTGATTAGGTTTTGATATGAATGAATAGTATAATGAATCTCCCGTTCCTATATAATTTAGATTATAGCAACAGTATTGAGAATAATATTATCTGTAAGCTATGGTTTCGATTCATGTTTGACTGATATATATAGATATATAGATCATATCTATATTACTCTATATTATTATATATATCTGTACTCTGTACTCACAATTTACGATCTCCTCTTACTAATGCATTATCACGATGCGATATTCATCGCATCTTTTTGTGAGGTCAAATCTCAAATCTATTAATATCTATAGTCTAACCAACGTGGTCGTCATTTAAAGCATTGTTGCGAGATCGTAGGCACGTAACACCACGCAAATTAACATTCGCACGGAGAACAACCACTATAAGCCTCTTTCACCCATCCGTCTGTCGACCATGTATCCATATGATGATGATGTTTTTCACCACATGAATGGGTTGGATCTATTTATTAATCATATGTATATACTTTTGCAGACTCAGCTTAATATTTTTAAACTCCGATAATGATGATACAATTCATGAGGAAGTGTGATTAGTGAAGCTTTTCCGATGCAGACTAAAACATCAGACTCACACTTCTGTCACCGAAGGCAGCTTATTTCTTGATACTAGCTTGATAAGATTGTACATTCTGTAGGCACATTTTTCAAGTCGCTCTTTCGATGACATAATCTAGTAGGTGACTTAGGTTTTGAAGCATGCTAAAGCGCAGGAAGTTCACAAGAATGGCTATGTATTAGTTCAAGAATAGATTGTTCGCTTTGTCAACGAGTGACTGCAGTGCTCACGAAGCTGTTAATCAGAAATGATTGATCTGTGTCTACGTACGATCTGGAACTCAGATTGGATTGGACTGCCACATGTCTTGGGAACCAAATATTTATATCTCCTCTGCAAGTTTACCCATTAATGATACGCATGTGGGGTGCAAAACAATTTTCACTCTGATCTTATCCCTTCACCATCTGCAAGCTAGTATAGTATCCGCTTGTCTGTCATCATTGAGTGGTATATTATTAAGTTCTTCAATCATGGTTTTCGCTGTTTACAGTCTTTTGGTAATCGGTGTGTTTCTTTCATTACTATCTGACTGTAATAGAAAATTTGTTCCAGTGAGTCTGTTTTGAATAGTCTAACATGTAGACAGGATGTCGTATATGCAAGGTATTAGTACATTTTCGTTAACAGATTTTGTTAATACTCTCATTTTATAAGACGTGGCGACATGAACTAGTAACTAATGTTCTCGGATATATTTCATAAGGATTTGAGCTCATATTTCATCAAATCTAGCATACAGAAGGTGACAGAATCTTTTAACTTCATAATTGTTCTAAAAATAATAGCGCTGATATGTTATCATCAAAAAGAGTAGTATAATCATTCTACTTTTATACAATTAGGTGGTATCTTATAAAGTTAGTTGACACATAGTAAGTAAACTAAGTGGTTGGATTCTCATTTAATTCTCCACACAGCCAAGCTGATGAAAGAGTTATGTCAAGTATATGTACGCTCAAGTATGTTTATGAACATTCTCATTACTCAGTTCAATTAGCTTCCGAAATTACCCATGAGTGAGAGCTCTACATTATCAGTTTCAGTATATTGAATGATAAGGGTTCAAAAGATTCTTCCGTTTTAACAATATTTCGACCAGTTGTAGATTCATAGTGCGTAAGTTTATTAGAGTGGACGGAAAGGAGTAGGGTGCTAGCGGTTTAGAAGAGGCGCGATTTTTTGGCATCAAATCTTCATGTGAACCTTATTCTACTGTAATGACAAAATACAATTATTATATCGTACTTCATGCACGTGAGCACTCCAGATAGAAGATGCAATGCACATAACAAGTTTTACTTAGTCGAGATTTCAAGGTATGTGGATGATCCCTATTGTCATCTGCCTCAGTTTTCAATAAACTATATTGGCCACATTTGAGATTCGGTGGTGTAATGTAGTTTTTTTTTATTACTACATGGAAGAAGACTATATTACTTATTAATCAAAGTCTCGACCTATTTAATAAACGATATCCGCGCAGAACATTCCTCACGCACTAGGGTACACCAAGACGCGGATGCGTGAATTAGGATCGGTCGGATATTTAATAAATATTGTTACTGAAAAAGATCTACTGTTGCCGCACGGAATCATATTTATTTAGCGGTAAAATTGTGCTTTTTATATCTGGAATTCATTTGTTATATGCAATCCCTAGCATAAAAATATCAATTGATTTATATTTAATATATATATATAAATATATACTGCCTATATATACACCCTTTAAGTTACCTTTGAGTTGTTTAATAGATATGTTGTAATGCCTGGTGTATTATTATTTCATGCTTATGTAGTTTAAGTTGGGATTTTTAACTGTCATTATACATCTAATATAGTATATATAGCTTTATATAGCTTATTACTACGAGTGCCTAAATACTTTATAACTACTTTGTATTTTAGTTCTTATACTTAGGCAATAAGTGTATTATACTAGGGGATGAATAAGTAATACGTGGTTAGAGATTCCTTTGTGTGATATCAGAGGAGGTATTCGGATCTAATAAGATTTATATTGAGTATCTGGTGATACTCGGGCAATTGAAGACAATTATATGGCTGAGTCACATTGTATTCTGTGTACTTCAGGGTCTCATAAGTTTTTTGTGGTTATCGGGCTGGCAATGGTTAGGCTACTTATTTAATATTTGAAATACAGTAGACTATTGTACTGATTTTAGATATATACTATTATCAGATTATATATATATATATATATATATAGTAATATCTATAGGTGATTATTGTTATGATAAATTACGTAATTACTACAGTTATGGAATATTTATTTTGTACGTAATTATCATCATGTAAATTAACCGTCACAACTCAACATATGTATTAATGTTAGTAACCACCGACTAACTCACTTATCGACAAATGATGTTAAATATAGATTTATCAGATTTTTTGGAGGACAGTTCATTGAATAGGATTGTACTTTACTTGAGGTGTCTAAAGTAAGTGAAACTTTATTTTCTGTTACTCGTTTAAAACTATTAAATAACGTTTGATTCCTAGTCTAATAGTATATGATGAGGGCTATAAGTATTTCTCGTTTAGATTGAGGTTTATTAAGTATTAGCATATATAGTTTACCAGTATATACTGTATGTATAGTAAGCTCATACTTATTTAACTTTATATATAATTTATAGAATAAAACACTTTAGTATATTACGTATATATATATCAGATAATATATATATAATTATAATATGCTTATAATATATAATTGAATAGTCATTTTATGTAATTTATATTTATTATTTAAGTTTAGTTATTATTATTTAATTAGTTGATTTTAATTCAACTAAAAACTCTATAGATAAGTCTTTGGGCTGTAAGGTGGATTTTTAATTATCCTCGACGTAATGTGCACGGCCAGAAAATTTCAAAAAATTTTCGCTATAGTTATAATTCATAATACAGATGGCAGACACAGATTGTGTACGGGTAACTTACCTTGAGGGGAACGATTAAATGCAATTTCTATTGGATCGTTGTTGTATTGTATTGCCGATAGAATGGTTATTAAGTGAATATTTTAATGATAAAATGAAAATACTTCACACTCTCAGTTCTATAGTCTCTCTATAATAGTAATGTTTGTCGTCTTATGATAGGACGTTAATATTATTTTAATATGCAAAATATAGGTTTTATATATTACTATGATAGAGTTATTAGTTAAAGGCAGAGTTACTAAAATTTACATTCTCAATTATTAAGTCATAATTTATATCATTTCTATATAGATGGTCACTCCTCGTTCTTGAAACACTATTATTTTCGAAGAAGAAGTTCTAAGTGTATAATACACTCAGCAAGAACCCAAAATGAGATTAAACTATTCTTCACAAATCAATCGACGTCTGCCGATCTGAAATCGACAGCAACATAAAGTTTCTGAAAACTTTTAAATGCTTGCTTTTATCAAAATTAACGGATTGATCTACCAATTACTTAATAGAAACCCTTAAGCGAAAATCATAGTGAGAGTTTATCATTAGAAACATAGAAACGATTCATGAATACCTTTCAGAATTCTATATAGATTATTGGTCCATTATAGATCATTCTCGAAAATTAATTAAAAGATTCTAGCAATGCACGTGAATAATGTTAATAACCACATGCGGTTCAGCATATCACAACCATTTCAAAATTGTTAAATAAACACCACGACAAAACTTCGCTGAGCGAGTTATGCTGCTCACAGCAAAACTAACTCGATACTGAATAGACTTAAGGCTGTTTAGTCAGATAAAAGAATATATTAGATATTTAGTCTTACTGTTTAACTCTGATCAAACAAAGAATACCCTAATAAATTTTGAACACAAGGGAAATTTTTATACAGATCCACCTTAATCACACGAAAATACACTTCACCCACTCGACTAATGCTGCAAATTCTTATAGAATAATAATGAAAATATTCAATGATTTTTTTTTTGGCACATATTCAACAGTAATTTTTGCTGTCTATCTACTCGTCATAATTTATCACACAGACACATTTTCTTTTAAACACACGGTCTCATTTCGAGAAAAATTGTAGAAATTTGAAATTTTTTAGTTAGGTTAGGTTAGATGAACTTTCTGTATCACAAACTTTTCAGGCTTTGTCAAATAGATCTCTCTTATTTTTTTCATTTAATTTGCCGTATTTGTCTCAGCTCATGAATTATCTTAAAACTGTAATATGACAGTGTAGAAACTGTCTAAAATCATGAAATAAATGTAGTATCATTCAAGGTGACCTTACAATGTTGAACACATCAGGTCGGTACTGACGTCCGCTCTTACTTTCCTTCTTCCTCGATCGCATTACTGGAGATCCTCGAACCGGATGAAATCCTTCGAGTTTGTGTGAGCATTGTTGTCTAGTAGTGGGGTACTTTAGAAGGTGGTTGGTTGTCTTCCGGCTCTCATTTGGCATCTTGGATATGTCAGATGTGTTAGTTGGTTATTATTTTAGATAAATTTAAAAAATGATTTAATTGAAATTTGGGGAGTGCTCCGGTCTCAACATAAGAATAGTGACAATTTATACTTTATAATAAAGGTATTTGAGTATAAATAATAATATTAACCACTACAATATTGGTCAGTAGATTAGGCCAATTTCAAGGGCTGCAAACGTTGACGTGATCATGTGCTTCTTAGACTAATCAATTTCACGAGCGCGTCCTTCTCTCGATAATGGGGGTGATTGTGCATGAGGTCAACCCCGGTGTCACTACCTTTTCCGCGGCAAACTACAGACTTCATATAGCACCAGAATTCAGAAAGACTATGACACAGACTCAGATATTTAGAAACTGTTATCATTTTAGAAATATAAACAAATAGAGTTTAGACTTATTCAGTTAATCACACACAATTAGTAGCTCTTGTATTCTTTAGTATTATCTCTCGTCTGCACAAATTTTTCGACATGTTATAAAACGTAGGCATGCCCCCTAAGGTGCAGTGGCTCAGCATACGGTTTCTCCTATGTGAGATCATATATATATATAATATATATATATAAAGTGTTTTCTAGTAAACTGTATCCTGAAGTTAATTAAGAATCGTAAAATATTCATTATAATCTAGGAACTTTGGAAACATTTTCAGTTAGAAATATTTAAGTATTATACTATTCAGATCACATTCATATATATTGATTGAAGCAATTAAATTATTTGATCGCTCACTATAAAATATATTAAGAAATGATTTACACTCGTAGCAGCAATAACTAAAATTTTAGACTAGGTGTAAAATCAACGGGACATGGAGAATTAAAAGAGGTGTCAATATTTCAGTTAATATACTTGCATAATACGATTTCCAAACAGGTGGGTCTTATATACTCATTTAGGACAGAGATGGTCAAATTCCGAGTTTTATTGATATTCTATTCTTAAAAGAAGTCAATCGCATAATAAAATACTGAGAGTGTCTATTTTTAATTCATAACTTTAAGGTATGGGAATATGCCTCCATTTTTACCCTTCATTGTAATACTACATATGCTATTCAATTTGCCCTTTTATTACATCTACTTTAATTTACTATGCACTTCTTTTGAGCAAAAGTTCTTTTAAATTTACTTACTTTTACTATATACCACACTATAACCTTATTTTTACTGTTAATAAACATTATCTTAACCATAACTTATAATTTCACTTATTTTTATTTTATATACCCTTCTCCTTTAATTTACCTTAGTCTTTCCACGCCATATCTTACCATAACATATTTTTACACTAACCATAAGCTATAATTTATCTTACCATCTACAACTTTTACCTACTAATTTGCTTAAAATCGGATACAGCAAGAAACGATATGCCATATCAGGGACTGTCCCAACTAACCCTTAAATCATGGAAATTTAAGTTCAAAACTTATGAAATATAAATATGAAATATGAAATATACTTCACTAGTTACGAATTCCCATTAACACCTGATATTTACAATTTGATAGTACACTCAATTTAAGTTAAGAAAAAATATGAAAATAATGTAACCAATAGTCACAAATATAATTAGTCAGTTTCTTTATTGACACCACAGCAACTAATAAAGGCAAGGTTCCAGTAAAAATCGAAATTTAAAATAAAAGAACAAATGCGCATGCTTTAATAACTGCCAAATCCTTCATTATAGTTAACAGTGAATTACTACTACCATCACATCCGAAGGCAAACCATTTCAAAAAGTAACCATTCAGTCATAGACGATGTATTGCCCACATCCAGAGAAAATGTTTTCTTTTTTATTTTCTTATCATAACCTATGGATTTGCAATAATGGTCAAGTATGATAAATTTAAACTCCTCTACAAGGTCAATAGATGAGGAAATTTTAAAACATGAATCATATTCTTTTTAACAAATCATCTTTGAATAAAAAACATTAACAGAACTTTTACCCTCACGTCATAACATTTATTTTCAAAACTACATGTCATTCATGTAATTCTACGATGTATTGCATGAATCATACCAGTGTCCTTTCTTAGGTAAGGACTGCAAACTTGTGCACGGTTTCAATTAGCGAAATAGCATCTATTATTGTATGTTGTGATCGTTACCTCTTTTCTCTTAAATGCAGCATTACGGTTTAGCTATTTATTAACTCCGTCTCTAGCCTCACCTACTACGGAGATCCCGAAGGATATCGTCTCTAATTTCTTTGTGACGCGATTTTGAGCAACACATTTGTAGAATCCATCGTCCCCAAAGGTAATGTTCGTTATACCTAGGCACCACGCTGAGGATAGCTCTGTATCACATCGAAAAGTGTTATTCACTGAAATAATAATAATAATAATAATAATAATAATAATAATAATAATAATAATAATAATAATAATAATAATAATAATAATAATAATAATAATAATAATAATAATAATGCACACATACATACATACATACATACATACATACATACATACATACATACATACATACATACATACATACATACATACATACATACATACATACATACATACATACATACATACATACACATATGTGAGTGATTTTCTTACGCTACGTTCAAACATATATGAACACAAAATAATACTTCAAGCAAATAGTAACGTTATATTTACATCCTTGTTTTATCCGTATAAGCTGTAGAATCTATAGTTTCACTCGCTCTGGAAATTTGCTCTAATTTGGCAGTAACATTAGTAACAGCAACCTCATTCACACTATGTAAACACACAACAGGAATCTTATTTGATATATCTCAATATGCTAAAGATTTTCACTTACCCGAATTGTTAAAGGAAAGTTTGTCGAATAGAAAATCAAGAGAAGAGCATTCAAGACTAATATCGTCCCCCTCGGTGACCTCGATTATTTTCGATGTCCTGTGAGGGGTCAGATTTATAAAGCCTTTTCCGGTGCTAACTTTCACAAGAAATGGCGCTGTTTTATCTGTGGGAAATATTTTAGTAAGTAAACGTATGTCTCATTACAGGTTAATAATTAGAGACAAGGTGATCAGATGGAAAACTAAGATGCTAGCAGTTAAAAAGTGGCCTGTGATAGGGAAAATTGATGTGTTTTTAGGCAAGGATTCGTTTTAGGGGACGGAGACTAAGGGAAGGATCTTAGACCTTTGAAAAACCTTGATATACAGAGTTTTACATATAGTTTAATAATAATCATCTCTATTTAGTTGGTTTTTGATTTGGGTTTCGGGAAGGGAAAAGATTACAACTGTTACTGATTACATCCTTTGGTTTTCTGTTTAATAGGCAAACAAGTTACAAATATGGGTAAATTGTAAGAAAAAAAATTTAAAGATTTTCTTTCGCACGAAGTTACAACACTAGAAAAAATTTGATTTTGACTCTTTTACCTTTAACTCCTGGAGTTATAACATATGATATGATCAGGTCATTCTTTAAATAATGTCGTGTATGATATTTTGATGAACTAACTTAGTCTTTCAAATTAATTAAAACATATAATAGTAAATTTTGTTATCACTTGGCACTTGGAAATAGCGAAAATATTATCTGTTTAATCTGTATCAGATTTTTCATATTACTTATGGCATAACTTAAAAATAAGTAATAAATTGTAAATTAATCGTTACATAACATCACATAATATAAAAAGAAATGAGCTAGGCTATTTCATATTATTAAATCTAAAATATTTAAAATACATCAACTGCATTTGTAACAATCGTGTATTCAAGACATAAAATACATGATTTTCAAAAACCTACATTCAATTTCATTAACTTCAACCTAAAAATTTACTTCAACCCCTCTAGTTTATATTAAGTACAAAATTAGCAAAATACCAATCATCTTTTGCCATGAACTACGAATGAAACTTAAAATCTGATATGAAATATTACGATCATTTCTAGAATACTAACCACAATTTTTTTAAAAAAAAATATTACGATCATTTGTGGAATACTAACCACCAATTTTTTTTCTAAAATATTACGATCATATGTAGTATACTAACCACCTTTTTTTTTACAAAATTTCAGCAATATTTTTTTTTATTTCAAGTTAGGTATTATTTAACCCCTGCCAACAAGGGCAGTAGAAATTATTGGAATTAGTTGATGAATTTTTTTTAAAACCTTAATAACCCTCTTTTTAATGTTTTGTAAGTAAGTTCAAATTTTCTAAATATTTTTCAATATAACCTAAAATAGTTAACTTAACCTCAAATTAATGTTACTCAGCAACAAACCAAACTTAATCAAATCTAAAATAATCTAAAATAAAACATAATTTACTATACTGGTCAAAATCTTAATTTTTATTTCTATAAATTCACAAAACAATAAATGACGTTTGTAACTATATTCATACAAAAGAAAGTAAGTTAAGACGTATACCTGACACATTCAGATACATTCGAGTGTCATTGATACCTAGGTCATTCATGACTTGGCACACTAATTCTCCTGAAGTTGAAGGGCTTAGAGAAACGATAGATTTGTAGCGGTTAGGAGGGCCAGCATCCCTTTCAAGAGTGTGAGATAGCTGAAGGGAAAATTATTATTTTTATTATTATTATTATTATTATTATTATTATTATTATTATTATTATTATTATTATTATTATTATTATTATTATTATTATTATTACTATTTATTAATTACTATATGTTTATTATTATTATTTATATTAATATATTAATTTTTTATTATTTTTTATTATTATTATTACTTATTATTATTATATCATTATATTATTATTATTATTAATATGGTGAAACCCTTTGAAAAACTGTGCAAAGTTCGTGAGTAGTACTGAGTAGTAGGATCAGTAGCTTTTAGTAGTAGAAAGTAGTGTATTATATCATCCAATTAGTTTTTATCACACGTGACGCAAATTCCTTCTGGACTAATGCTGTGTAGAACAACGAGTTAACATTTGGTCTGGGTTTGTATATAGTAAATGCAAAAATAAAAGCAGTGATGGAGATACCTTTGCCAGCAGGAAGCAAAGAAGGAGTTTCACCGAATTCTTAATTTCTTTTCAAACAATAAACATTAAAATATTTTTAAAATCATTAGATGTCTCTATAGTTTAATTACGTAAACTACTATGTAATATGGAATAGAAATAAAATGACAAAATACAAAGTAGCTTACACAACATTTACATGGTTTCGTCATTATATTCCATGTTTTTTATATGATTGCAGAAGAAATTTAAATTGAAATTAGGTAGAAAACGAAGCACTAAATAATAGGTTTATGATTTTTTTTTGGAAATCACTCATTCATATATTTCTTGAGTTATAAAATTAAATTTATAAAAATGAATGTTAAGTTACACAATATTTTTCCTTTAAAGTGTAAAGAAGTAAAATAAAATATAATAATAACAATAATTTAAATATTAATTAGAAAACATGTAATTTTTACAACTTTTAATTTTAATAATTATTTGAGATTTTATTTTAATTTTAAATTTCGAAATTAATTTTTCAAAATGTTTAAGCTAAACGTAAATCACTGTTTAAAGAGATTTGAGAATTAACATCATTCTTGGTGTTCAAATTATGAAGTTTATAATATTCCTTAAACTCTCTTGAACATGAAATTGTTCTTTGAAGTTCTATTTTTTGAAAGTTCTATCATTCTTTAAAGCAGCATTAAACACAAAGCTATTCCTGAGATCATAAATTGAATAATTATATCATTCTTTAAAGTTGTTTTAAACATAAAATCACTCTTGAAGCTCTAATTTAAAAAATATATCAATGTACAAAGGTAAACTAAACAAAAAAATTAACCTTAAAGCTTTACTTATAAGAATCTTTCTTAAAAGTTGTGCTAAGCATAAAATATATTTTAAAGTTCTAAATTTTAAGGATATTTTATTCCTTAAAATTATTTTGAAATTTAAATTTTAAAGGTTTATAATTCCTTTAAAGTAACATTCAACAATTTTTGAAATCCTAATTTTAAAAGTTATATCTTACTTTTATAGTTACATTGGACAAAAAATCATCGTGGAAATTGTAATTTGCAAGTTATCTCATTTTTTTCATTCAACATAAAACCATACTTGATATTTTAATTTTGACTGTTATATTTTAAAGCAAAGATGAGCATAAAATCTTTCTTGAAGTTCCAATTTCTTTATATTTGTATTAAAAATAAAATTATTCTTGGAGTTCTAATTTTTATGGTAATATCATTTTATCAAGTTGCACTAAAAAAATAATTAATTATTAAGGTTATATTATCCTTTTAAGTTACATTTAAGGTTTAGGTTGATAATATTTAAAAAAGTACATTGAAATTCAATCAATAAAATTACATAGAGAACTATATTCCTATTATTAATATTGGAAAATAAATATTCTCTTTGCAGTACAAAGGAAAATTTTATTTTTAATTACTTTGAAAGGTATTTTTTATTCTCCACTAAATTTATAGTGAATAAATATTTATTGCTTTAAAGTCTGGGATATTGGTCTAATATCTTTATGCCTTATCAAATAAAATTTATTCCTCCAAAATGTTTGATAAAAATTTTGAATTCACATTTATTAATAATTAAGAATACAATTTTTTTAAAATTTGTATAAAAAATTTAAAAACCTTTGTAATTAGCAAGTAAAGAAAGAAGCAATGCTAATGGGTTCAGTAAACTGTAAAATCGTTACCATTAATCACGTTAGTACAAATCTTATTACCTTAAAAGTTTTGGATTATATTTTTAGAATCTTTCTAAAATAAATTAAAGAGCGAATTACATTATAAAGAGTTGGATAACCAGTAGAATGTTGTTAATATTACCATATATTGCTTTAATTGCTCCTTACTTTCAGATTTCAGATAAAAGTTTTAGAATATCAATAACAGTTAAAAAACTAATCATTCCTTTAAATTTTCATATAAAAGTTTTGAAATTTTTACCATTGACAATTAAAATTTCGTAATCTTCATCGTAAATCCCGTTTGGAGCCTCCAATCTCACTGAATAGTTTCCAAAATCTTCTGCAGTAACTCTCTTTATACTAAGACTCAATTTTCCATCTTCGTAGACATAGTTTGTACTAACCTGAAGGGAAATAAACATAAACTTTGCAAGTATTTGAAATATATTAAATAATATAATATGAAACTATAATAAACCTACAAAGTGAGGGCAAAGAATAAAGAAAGTTGTTTCTTTCACAAAACGACAAATTACGATGTTGTTTATAATGCCATAAATTAGTACAATTATTGTGACTATCATAATACATTAAATTACGTTTCTTATATATCAAAAATTGGTGCATTCAATGATTCAGGATCAAAAGGTAACGTTAACTTTTAAATTAAATTACATTTTCTTTTATAATATCATAAATTATGAAAGATTATAGAAGAAAAATTAAATTTTCCTTAACCTATTTTAATGAACTCAAGCGTAAGTGAGTGAGGCAGACAAGTGCTTAGAAATACAACATAAATAAAACTTACCCTCTTATCCTTATGAAGGAGAGCATTCCCGTAGGGATTATAAAAGGTGTACTTAAGATCTTTCGGGTATCCTTCGAAATACGTGACCCATTGGAAATTGTCTCCTTCATTTACAAAATAAATATGTTGCTTTGTGTCTTTTTTTACTAGAAATTGGACGAATGGGACGATACTCTCTGTAACAAAATCATAAATTAGGAGATTGATGGTTTTAATGTTTAATTTCTAGCTTAGTAATATATTTTATTTCCAAAACCAAATTCGGATGAGGAAGTGTAGGGAGTTGAAACCTTGTTGAGATCAATAAGGAATAATTGGATAATAACATAGAAATTAGAGTTGATTTATTTCTCCACATGAATAAGCTCTTCAAAGCGGAATCTCCTTTTCGTTTAAAAGTATAGGAAATGTGAACATAGCTTTAAAAAAAATTATATATCAATAAACGCTTTATAAATAATCTTGCTCAGAGTTCTGGTAAATAAGTAATTAAATAATATTTTATACACTAATTTGTGCAAGCGTTGCTTATTATAAGATTAAATAACTTCCTTATATTCTATAACTTAATAACACTAGAAATAACACAGCTTACCATAGTTTGTTAACTAAGTTGCTCGGTAAAATTATTTATAAATTTCAACTTACTTCTTATAACTTAAATTACCGTTAACCAGATAGCTAGCGTAAAAATATCTAAGTAAATGTTCTAAGTAAACTACGAAAAATTCACAGTAACAGTAACCCAAATTGTTAACAATAACTAGTTAACTTACTAAACTCACTGGTTATAAATCACGATAGGAGAAACCCGAATAACTAGCTAAGTTAATAATTTAAGAAGACTACTTGTAATTCATAATAGCAATAACCCAAACAACTAAAATAATAATATCTAATTAATTTACTAACTTAAAAATTGCTAGATATAACTCAAGTAATAATAATCCAAATAACTAACATAACTAAATTACTACTTTATAACTAACTCATTATAGCAATAACACGAATAACTAACATAATAATTACCAAACTTGCAAAGTCAAGACTTACTTTTGATTTCAATATACTTTGTATTCGATGTAGAGGAATCTCCCAGTTCTACTCTGCAAGTATAATTACCAGAATCTGATAAAGTTGGATTCTTAATTTTTAGTGTGCTGATCGCGTAGAATTTGTCCACAAGCAACAGGATCTGTTTGTCCTATAATAATAATAATAATAATAATAATAATAATAATAATAATAATAATAATAATAATAATAATAATAATAATAATAATAATAATAATAATAATAATAATAATAATAATAATATATTTGTTAATAGTTAATAATTATAATGAATAATAATAATAATAATAATAATAATAATATTTGTTATATTTTAAAAGAAAAAAGTATTAAGGGTTTTAAGTTTTTATACAAAGGTTATAGAAAGAAACACTACCGGGCCTACACAATTTTCACAGTCAACAGAATTTTTAATTTTTTGGCTTGGGAAATTATTTTACAATAGCTAACCTTTAAAATTATTTTCTATTGAAAGTATTCAATTAAATGAAAATGTCTTGGGAATGCTTCCCTTATTGAAATATAGAGTGCTATCATACGCTACCACCAGGGTTGTGGAGTCTGTTCAAAAATTTTCCGACTCCGACTCCGACTCCACCCTCTTGAAAATTACCGACTCCGACTCCGACTCCACCTTTTGAAAAATTCCTGACCTCCCGACTCCGACTGAGCCGACTCGGACTCCCCGCTTCTAGAAAATCATCTAATAATGAAAATTATATATATATATATATTATATACTATATATTATATATATATATATATATATATATATATATATAATATATATATATATATATATATTATATATATATAATATATATATATATATTATATATATATATATATATATATATATATTGTATATAATATTATATATATATATAATATATTATATATATATATAGTATATATATATTATATATATATATATATATATATATATATATATATTATATTATATATATATATATAATATACTATATACTATATACCCTATATACTATATCCTACTATATACTACTATTATACTGTCAGAGTCATGCTTGTTACCTGCTGTTAATCGTGCTAGTATGAGCCACTATGGCTTTGGAATAACGAGGTATACGACTTCTACAAGATAAAATGTGTTCAGATGGACCCACCTCTTAGGCGCGCTATTAGGTGTGAGCAGAATCTCGATAAACATGAGGAATGAACGTATTAGAGCATCGTGTGGTCGCTCGGGGCTTATTACAGCATAAGCTGACAGTCACGTGTGGATGGGCTCACGCTCGTCGAACGGATGGAGGCATTCGGTTGGGGTCAAGCGCGATGGCTGGCAGTGGTGACTGAGCCGGGAATCAAGGGGGTCGGGATCACCACACGGGGAAGCGTGAATGGTCAGTAAACGATAATGCCCTGACGAGCAGAAATGTGATCTCTCTTCCTCTCTTTTCCGTTTGGCAGAGGCGAGAGAAAGGTGCATAATAGGTGAATGGCGGGGTTTGGTGAGGGGGGTATGGTTGTGGCACACTGGCAAGGGATTAACAAATTGAAGAATTGCCAATCAGTGAGGGTCGTCGATAGTACACATATCATCTAGATGCTCTTCCTTGAAATGCTACGAGTTCTCACTAAAAGGTATAAAAGGGGGCGGTAAAGGCTGCGCTTTCTTTTCGACTTTCGTCATATTCTCTACTATTCTTTTCTGTTTTCTATGCACGTTCGCCACTACCCCAGCTCCTTTGGGGGAACGAAGCGTGAGCTGCACTGAATCATTTACCATCTCTGTAGGCCGCTTTTCGCCTGTCTGTTTTGGACCACGCCATTTTCATCCTTCTCGCCCGAAACTCCTTCGATCCCTAGACGCACTCTAGAAAAAACTTCCTCTCGGCGCAAATGGTTTCTGATGCAAGTCCTTGAGATATACTCAGGTAGGGTCTTCACCCTTTCTTCAAATAGACACTAGCATCTTCTTCATTTGCTTCAAAATACGCTTCCAATACAGAGCTCTCCAGCATGCATCTTGTTTCTAGGCCGCAAGATTCCAATGCCCTGTCACGCGAGTTCCGCAAGCAAAAAACGCTATACCGAGAAGCACCGGGTTGATAGCCTCGTCGGACCTACGAACTCATGCGAAGAAGAAACGTCTTCATATCGTCTTCGCACTGTCTCGAATATCATCCTCTTCTTATACCTTCAATACTAATTAACTTCTATTCTTAAATTCTCTTCCTTTTTTAAAACTATATTCTGCTTCTTAATATATTCATAATTACCAACAGAAACATGATCGCCGTTAAAATTTTCTTATAAGCATCTCATCAGATCCAAATAAAATTAATTTAAACGTATAAAATTTTGGCATTTTTTTTTTAAAAATCCGAATCATCAAAATCTATTCTTCTTACACTGTAAGCTAGCCCTAGTTCATTTCCCAATCAGAAACACATTCTCTTCTCTCTGACAAAGATGGCTCCAGCCCGTCACCACTGTCTTAAGCCAGCAACTCTTCAAGACTTCAGTTTCTAACTTCGACATAAAAATCATTTCAATCTTAGACTTTCCTTCTTTTCTAAAAATCTCTCTTCTTACTCTTCTCCTTTTTTCCGCATCCCCTCTGCGTTTCACTGCTTCTCACACACGATGACGGTGACATCCTATCTATCGTGATAGATATATATTATACTATATATATATCATCTTATATATATATATTACTATATCTTATATATATATATATAAATACTATATATTATATTAATACTATATTATTATATAATATTATAATATATATATATATCATACTTAATAATTATATATACCTATATGAGCAAGTAGCAAAAAAAAACAATTTCGGGTGTTTTAGATTCAGAATTATAAACCTATATATTATATAATATATCATATATAATATTATATATATACTTATCATATATAATATATATATATATATTATATAAGTTTATTTTATATTATATTATTTATATTTATATTATATATATTTTATATATTACTATTAATTATTTATATAATTGGTGTCAGTAGCTAAAAATTTTCGGGTTTTTAGATTAATGAATATATATATTTATAATATATAATTAAATAATATATTATTAATATAATATAATATAATATATAATATTACTATATATATATATAGTATATATATGAAGTATATATATAATATTATATATAATATTTTTTATTATATATATATTATATGCGCTATATATATATATATATATATATATATATATTATATATTATACATTCATCACTTAGCGTTTTTTCATTGGATATCTACTTTATCTGGATTGAAAACTAAATTTTAATTTCTTCATTTCTCCATATTTTTAAAAATACTTAATCAATTGATTCACTTTTTGATAGGGATACAAGATTCTTCCTCTTATGTCAATCTCTCAAATTGAATTAGAATTCCTGATTATATCGTTATAAAATGGAATGGGTTCCATGAATTTTTTGATTGACTAAAACTTCCCGTAAATTACTTTCTTCAAATTTTACAAATAAACCTCTTACTCAGATCATTTAGTTTCCCAAGGATATCTGTATTATGAATGTTTACTTTTCATGGGAAGAATGAGTTATTAAACTTCCGATCGTAAAATTTGGAATTTCTCTTTTAAATACAAACTTTCCTCTCAGTTTCATAATTTTAAATTAATTATTTCTCCAGTGATAATGAAAATTGGAGTGTTTTTTAATTTCAAGATGAATACCTATCCTCTTGTGTTTCTTCAGTAATTATCAATATAGTGTGGTACTGTGAGCCAGCCCTACATAGGAAAGACTATTAGAAACATTTCCACTCGTTTTGCAGAACATAGAGGTATATCATTTAGAACCTAAGATCATCTTCATAGATTCCTCCCTTTTTCAGCTTAAATGCTCATTCTCTCCGTGAAAACACCATATACAGGATAACAATTTTAGTATATTAGCCCAAGCTGAGGAACCTGATTTTCTTTTGTTGGAATCCCTATATATTTGGCATCTTAAACCAAATTAAAAAATGAAATTTAAATATTAATAGCTTAAATACTGCTGAAGTGAAATTTTGTCTTATTCGTGGACTTTTTTTCAAGTCTATACTTTAATCATTCCTCTATCAATAAGTTTAATTATTATTTATTTTAATTTTAATTTTATAACTATTTATTTTGTATAAATTTATCATTATGTTATCACTTGAAATGGGAAGCTGCCTGTCTTACCGAAACTAGTCGGTAATAAATATTTCTTTCAAATGTTTAAATATGTTTTGGTTAATTCTTGCTATTATATATATATATATATTATTATATATATTATATATATATATATATATATTATATATATATATATATATATTATATATATATTATATATTATAATATTATACTATATATATATATATAATTAGTATATATTATATATTATATAATATATATTATAATAGATATAGTATATATAATATATATATATATATTACTTATATATATATATATTAATATATATATATATATATATATTTATATATATAATATATATATATATATATATATAGTATATACTATATATATTTATAATATATATATATATATATATATATATATATTATATATTTATTATATATATATATATATATATATATATAAATATATATATATATATATATCATATATAATATAATATATAGTATATATATATATATATATATATATATACTTAGTATATTTCTTTATATATATACTATATATATTATATATTACTTCAAAAAAGGGCCTGCATATAATGGAACATTAATAATACTGTGAATATAAAAACAGGGTTCTTTTATTTATGAAAAATTCTTAATATAGATCTCTTAACAGCAAAACTGATTGATAACTTCCTTCGTTTATATTGTAATCTATGATGAACACTCATTAACGCCAGTTCTGCTAGATTTTCTTCTCATCTAGAATTGAAAAAGTTTGATTTTTGAGCCATTTCAGAGTAGTGAAATATTGTTTAGGATTTCACATTTTTGAGTGAGGTAAATGCTAAAATCATTAACAATACTAAATATGACTGCACATATCAAATTTAATTTCAAAATTAGCAAAATTTTGGATAAATGTGATGGAATAAGGAACTTTATAAAGATTAGTAAGTATGGATCTTTGATTCGCAAACTTGCTCTCAACTGCTTTGAAAAAATCATCAAGAATATAATTGTAATTTGCCTTTATCTTTTCATTTTAAATTGATTCTCACAAGAGGCATTTATAATTTCTTCATTATCAGAAGGCGAAGTTCTGTTGCAATTCCAAGATGTTTGAAAATGTTTCGTTTAACTTTTGCTGAAAACCATTCTAAACAAACATCAAATTTCCAATATGATTAAGAGCAGTTGCTGTCACCATATTATGGAGAATGCAATGTAATACATAATGAAAGACGGTCTGACTAACTAATGTTTATAAGACATAAATAAACTATATCGCAATTTGCTTTTGCTTAAGATGTTGAAAGATCTAAGTTTTTTTAAAAAGGTTTAATATCTTGATCCATTGAAGCTCCTCTTAACTTCAACAATGCTTTAAAAATTTCATTAGGTCGAAACAATCCATCGAATTTCCACCTACCTTGTGTCGCCCATCGTGAGAAGCTTTGTCCATTTTGTGTCTGGGAAAATCTTTCTTTTTTTTTTTTCTTTAAAATAGTAAAAGTCGGCCTTGGCAAACTCTTAATATAGCATATAGTCTGCATTCCGATGTGCCATAAAAGTTTTAATGAGTTGTACTACTTCACATGAATGTGAACAGTGATGAACATTTTAACGCCGCTGGATAATTTCGACAAGCTTAACCACCTCTAAAACATTTCTTCATTGATTTTACACCATCACATCGTTGTCCAATCAGAAAGTTAATAATTTATATCAAGTTCGTAGTATTACCTCAGAGAGATAAGAAAACAAAGAACCAGTTAGAGGCCAACATGGACCTATCGAGACTGTCAGTCAACTAAATATTTTATCAAATACCTGCCCATGCGACAAACACAACGTACACCACATAATAAGGCTGTCAATTTCCTAAACAAAGTCATATATATATACGCTCAGACTACTACCAAAGTAAAATCTTTAGCTAAGGTTCATGCTAACCACAATACAGCTTTAATAAGTTTTATTGGGATACTGGTAGCTACAACATCAGTTTACTTTAGTAACTAACTAAACACCCGCACTTTGGCCTAGCGTCAGCATTTACTATATGATGCAGCACAAACAATCCATATACTACCAATCCTTCTTTAATGTTGCAAAGTGAGTCACACTCACAAACTCCTGCGAACCATTTCAAAAATTTAAACACTATTACAGAATGAATCAAGGTTACACGTCTCCCTACATTTCTTATTGTGTCCCTAGAAAAACTGTCCGGTAAATATTTTATAGACTTGTATCAGTTCTTTTAAGAGACTGGGAGAATTTAAGGGGACATATGGCATATGCGGGGACGATCTGGCATGTTGAGCGAGAGAGAAGAGGATTCGAGAGGTGGTGGAGTTATTTGCGGAGGAGTTGGAGGAAGCAGGGTTGAAGATGAACACACAGAAGACAGAGATATTAACGTAACGGAAGGAAATGAGGAGGGGATGAGAAAGATGGTGAGAGAGGAGGAGGTGAAAGCGGTAAATGACTGCAATTATCTCGGGAGGGTGTTTTAACAGAGGGGAGGAAGTGGGAAGAGATTACGCGAAGAATGGGAAAAGTATGGATAGTTATGAAAGCGGTATACCCATGATGAAAGATAGAAACATCGCAAAATAGAGGTAAAAAAAAGTGATTTTTAACAGCATACTGATTCCCACACTGCTGTACGGAGCGGAAACAGACAAAAACGAGAAGAGAGAGAGTAGTAATACAAGCGGGGAAGATGAGGATATTAAAGAACTATGATTGGAAAGAGTAAAAGAGACAGAATAAGAAATGAAGTTATTAGAGATGATTAGGTGTGAAGAAAATGACACTGAAGGATGGATGTTGGGAGATTGAGTGGTGGGGAAATCTGAAGGATGGAGCATGAGATGAATGCGAAAAGAAGATGGGAATAGTGACACCAGAGGGAGAAGACAAGGGGAAACGAAGAAGAGATTGGGCGGAATCGGTGGAGGATTCTCTGGAAAGATGTTAGCTACCAAATATGAGAGCGCTGAAGAGGAATAGTGCAGGAGAGGTACGTCTGGAGAAAGATGCTTGCGTGGCTGACAGGATGAAGAATCCCTACGGAAAGAAAGAAATATATATATACTATATATATATATATATATATATATATATAATATAATATTATATAATATATATATATATATATATTTAATATATATATAATATAGATATATATATATTATATATGGAACAACACGCCACCTTCACTAAGAAATCTTACAACTAGCAACTCATATTTCCTCATTTAATATTATACACACATTAACTCTAATTTGCTTGATTAACTTATTATTTTTATTATCGATTAAACAATACAATTAGAGAACTTTAAAGCATCAAAAGTTTTGATAAACTTTAAATAATTTAGGGAAGGGGTCTACGATTATATTATATATATTATATATATATATATATAATATATATATAATATTATATATATATGTTTACTTACAATATACATATTATATATATAAAAAAAAATCCTTACAATTACATTACTTACAATTACTTACTTACTTACATTAGCTTACATTTACTTTCAATTACTCATTGAATGATTAGTTTTAAAAATAGAATAGGCAACCCGGTTCTCCTTCATTTTTGCCTCTTTGGTCTGATTGTTATAATGCGAAGAGCAGAAAAGCAGTTCCACGCTAACTTGCGTTGAAGGTAGAGCAGTACAGCAATTTCAGCTTCTTGAAAACAATGTCTTGATACTCTTCGACAGTTTACATAAAAATTTTCTAACTCTTAAACTCTCAAACTTTTTATTCACAAAGGTCTGGATCATATAATTGTGTACAAGAATTAGGAAGGACCTTGGACTTTTTTCTTGCGCCAATCAATCGACGCTTTCGACTAAGTTCTTCAATATCTAGAAGCTTTTCATACTAATCTTCTGAACTTTCTAAAAATGACTTGAGAAGGTTAGTAACGGAGATAGTTGTATTTTCATCAACTTACAATATGTTTAGATGGTATCCTTTTCTTCTTGACTTCTTGCAAATTCTTACAAATGGCCATATTGCAAAGTGCAGATTTAGCTTTTTTGTTGTTGTTTCTTCAGTTAAGCTTACCTTGTAGATTGGATCAATATAAACAACAGTTAGAATATCATTGTCAATGAGGAAATTTCTCTCGTACCAATGGAGATCTTTTATTCCCTTCAGTACCTTAAATATAGATGGTATAAAGTTGAAGGTTGAATTTATTAGAATATAATCCAAATTGAAACATAAGGTGCTGGTTAAAAATCTTCGAAGTTTGCAATTGCACTTTGTGATGTGGAAGTCGAAAGTCAAAAAACTTGCATGAAGTGATTGAAGTCATTCACAGAATCACAATTTATAACTTTGTCAATTTTAAAATTTTTTGGATTTTTTCTATCTTAAAAGTTACCGACTCCGACTCCGACTCCGACATCTTGAAAATTACCGACAAAATATCCGCTCCGACTCCGACTCCACCTTTTCAAAATTACACGACTCCGACTCCGACTCCGACTCCACCCTCTTCAAAACTACCGACTCCCTGACTCCGCGACTCCGACTCCGCAACCCTGGTTACCACAATGATAATATATTTGTTGGTGTTGATGTTTTATATACATACTGCATATTCATTAGGAATAACCCACTTGAAGACCGGATTGTCCTTTTTGTCAACTGTGATCGAACAGTTAAGAGAGAATTCTTCCCCAACCACATAGTAAGAATTTCTGTGATTCCTTACCAACGGCTTTTGCAGTTTTTTTTGAGCTGCGAAATTAATAATAATAATAATAATAATAATAATAATAATAATAATAATAATAATAATAATAATAATAATAATAATAATAATAATAATAATAATAATAATAATAATAATAATAATAATAATAATAATAATAATAATAATAATAATCAAAATAACAATAATCAAAACAATAATGTATGAAATTTAAATATTTTGTATTCAAGAAAAATTCAAGGTTAAAAACATTTAAGATTTGATTTCTGAATAATTCCCTCCTTCAAGTCTCATAATATAAAAACCTTTCTTAGGTATACCTACGTTGAATATTAACTAAGATGGACTTCTCTCCTCCAAATTATTTCTCTGGCAATTATAAATACCGGTTTTCTTGAAAAGAAACTGCGGGTTTACTAAACCAGCGAAGATAGTCAAGTGAGAACTCATTTGTGACATTTTGCAGAAAGCAAAAGCTAATCATAAAGCAAGCTTAAGGGAAAGAGAACCTATTTAGGAAGTTTTTTTTTCCATTAGATTCTTACCATCAAAAGGGAGATATCATTACATAATATAGTAAGGAATACTTAGATAATTATGATTGCAATGTCAAGTTCTGACTATTAAGCCTTACTTAAATTAAATAAAGAAAAATTCGACCAAAGTCTTCATCATGGTACTTCTTGAAATTAGCTTATTGGGAAAGAGTAATTTATAGAACAAAAACCTTTCTAGTTAAAGGCTATTTCTAGAAATAATCTAACTAGAAATTAGTAATTTTTGAAATAAGAATCAAATAGAAAATATTTTAGAGAAAATTTTTAAAAATTATTGAAAAGGAAAAAATCAAGTCATGCAGAATTTTAAAATATAAAACAGAATTATTTTAAAGATAACTTAATTTTTGTTTTAATTACTATAACCAAAGCAATTTAAATAATAATTTATATACTGTAATTATCAGTGCTACGGAGTCGTAAAATAAATTTTTCGACTCCGACTCCGACTCCTTAAATTCAAATTTGGATTTTCGACTCCGACTCCGACTCCGACTCCGACTCCGCTTAACAAAAATTTTCGACTCCGACTCCGACTTCACTTAAGCAAAAATTTTCGACTCAGACTCAGACTCCACTTAAACAAAAATTTTCGACTCCGACTCCGACTCCAGCAGTTAAATTTAAAATTTCGACTCTGACTCAGCTTAGTGCTTACAAAGTTACAGTAAAACATTTTTTTGTTTCAACTATTTTTTTTTCGCTTGCTTTTGAGAATAAAAAAAATATACCACTCTTCCAATGAATCTAATCTCCAAATTCTATACGGTAAAGTACTTAAAGACTAGAGGTGTAGCGGATATCCGCATCCGCATCATTTTTCTCAATCCCATCCGCATTCGCATCCGCATGAATTTTTTTTTGCGGATAGCTGATAGAATTCATTTATGAATTATGAGACTAAATGTTCCTCAACTTTCTGTAACGCAAGATGTTCAGACTCGTTGGAATAGTAGTTGGTACATGCTTGAAAGGATGGGAGAAATAAATGAAGCTGTCTTCCCTTATGTTTCGAACAAACAATAAGGTGAAAGGCTTGACAGGTGATGATATTACGATTTTAGGTAATTGTATTACTCTTCTTAAACCGTTTGAGGAGGTAACTAAAACTATTAGCTTAGAAAATTATTGTTTGCCAAGACGAGATTCTACTAGTTCAACGTAAGTGTGCTAAAATGCTCTATTAAAAGTAAGGGACTTTCAAAGGTGACAGAACACTAATGCTGGAGATAGATAATAGATTCAAAATCTTGCAAAACGATTAACATCTGCAACCTAGTCCTTTTCTAGACTCCTAGATACAAATCATCATTCTTGAACCACGTGTTTTCAAGAGGGTTAAAATTTATTTAGTAGCCATATGATGAACATGCTGCTAAAGCCAGAAATTTCACCAGTCAATAAAAAGAAAAGATTGCAGAAACAGAGACACATTACTATCTTTTAGCGAAACCATTGCAGAATCCATAAACGTTCTTTTGGTTCTAGCAGCGATGAAAGAGTCTTGTTCAGAGGGTGTCAAAGGACACTCTTGTCTTTCGATCAAAGATTAGTCAAAAGCGAAACTCTTGAATGGATAAAAAATCCATTGGTTTGAATGAACGTCGATAGTGTAAAATTTGTTCACGATCTTGCAGAACTCGGCGGGAATACTTAGCATCGTCCTTCATCCTAAGTGTAGCTGGTGAGCATCTTTTCAGAGGTGCAGATTTCATTTACGAAGAAAAGAAAGCAAACTCTCCCTTTAAGGAGCGCTCAGAAGCTTTTGTTTTTTTCAACATAAATTTGAGATTATTATTTCAAGTATGTAATCTCTATATATAACCATTTTTTTCAAATGGGTTTGAGGTGGGGAAAACGAGATTGGTGGGGGAGCAAAAGAGTTTGGTCCATGTGTCTTACAAATCTGGTAAACACAGGTAATACATAACTATGTATATAATATACTATATATATATATATATATATATATATATATATATATATTATATGTATATATACTAATAATATAAATATATATAATAATATATATATATATATATATACTATATATTAATATTATTATATATATATATATATATATATATTATATAAAATATATATATATAATGAAGTGCTTGTGGCTAAAGACTCATAAAAAACATAAATATTCCGCTATCCGCAATCCTCAATCGCGGATAGTGACTTTTACTATCCGCATCCGCGGATGTTCAAAAATTACAGCATTCGTTCATCTATAGTAAAGGACATACAGATGCTAAGCGCAGAGCACACATGAACAAAAAATATATTTCAGTTTCGGAAACAAATTAACGCAATTATATGCAAAATTATTTTTATTTTTATTATAAACAGCCATTATAAATTTAACAGTTTTAATACTTTCAGTTTCAACAATAATCAATAATAATAATAATAATAATATTATAACTAATAATAATAATAATAATAATAATATAATATAATAATAATAAATATAATAATAATAATAATAATAATATAATAATAGTAATAATAATAGTAATAAAATAATAATAAATAATAATAATAATAATAATAATAATAATAATAATAATAATAATAATAATAATAATAATAATAATAATAATAATAATAATAATAATAATAATAATAATAATAATAATAATAATAATAATAATAATAATAATAATCATAAAAGTTCTTAAGTTTTCGACTCGACTCCGACTCTGACTCCCCTTACACAGGAATTTTGCCGACTGCCGACTGCCGACTCCCGACTCCGACTCCGACTCCGACTCCAACCTTCGCACAGAATTTTCGACTCCGGACTCCGACTTCCTGGAAAATTGCCACGACTCCCATGACTCCGACTCCGACTCCGACTCGACTCCGCAGCCCTGGTAATTACCAAGATAAAAAAAAAAAAAATTATATTAAAAAATGAAGTATAAATTTGCTCAAAAAAGAAAATAATAGAATAAATATAATAATAATTAATAAATATAATATAATAATAATAATAATAAATAATAAAAATAATAATAATAATCAATATAATAAATAATAATAAATTATAAACAATAAAATTTTGAAAACCACGAACTTCTTTGCACATTCCAAATTCAATTATAAAAAAACAAAAATAATTAATAGTTAAAATAATAATATATATAGAATTTATAATTATACATAATAAAATAATAATATAATGAATAATAATAATAAATAATAATAATAATAATAATAATAATAATAATAATAATAATAATAATAATAATAATAACTTAATAATATATAATAATTAATATAAAAACTTAATAATATATAATAATAATAATATAATAATAATTATACGATATAATAATAATAATAATATAATTAATAATAATATAATAATAAATATTAATCTAATAATAATAATAATATAATAAATAATAATAATATAATAATAATATAATAATAATAATAATAATAATAATAATAATAATAATAATAATAATAATAATAATAATAATAATAATAATAATAATAATAATATAATAATATAATAAAAATAAAATAATAATAATAATAATAATAATAAAATAAAATAATAATAATAATAATAATAATAATGGTTTAAAATTTACTTTTGACAGAGCAAAAATAACCACATTAATTTCTTAGATATTAATATTAAAATTAAAGAGGATGGAAAAATTGATAGAAGTGTCTACGTTAAATTTACAGATAAAGGAACATATATGAATTTCCACTCCTTTACTCCTCTAAACTTTCAAAATTGATACCAGAAAAACTTTAGTTCACCGAACGTTTAAGATAGTCTGACTGGACCTTTTTGATATAGAAAATCAAATATCAATCCCAGAATCATAAATAACTTCCCCCAGTATACTTTATAGAGAAAACTATAAAGAACACTAAATAATTTATTTGCCAAAACTATCAATGAAAACGAAAACGATAAGCTCGTAGAATATTATAAAACTGAAAATATTAGTCGGAAAAAGAGGAAGAGAACAAATTAAAATTAATTTTAAAAGGGCATATTAAGATCGTACTATTAGCTATTAAAACTGAGCTCGTGCTTCTCTACTCGTGAAGCGCTTTCGGATGTTGAGAGTAGTAACGTTGTGTATCGATTTCAATGTTCTGAAAGTTGGTGTAACGCCTTATTATCGGATACACACGATTCCCTCAAGTTGAGAATGTAGAAACATAAGTATAAGCGAGTAAAATATTTCACTTTTAAGAAACATCACATAAATCGGATAGCACATTAAAAGACGGTTCTCCTCATAACAAGAAAAAATTATTTTTATGAATTGCACCTCTAGGAATCGTTGCTCTTAAGGAAACATTAACCAATGATAAACATGAAATATATGAATGTCCATTTTTTAAACATGTTAAAAATATTTTCGGCTCAAAGGAAACTGATTACATAACTTTAAATATATTAATTTTATTTATTTTTTTGTGTTATTTTTTAAACGACATTTATTTTATAAAATTGTTAATAATCTGAAACAAAATTTATTTCATTGAAATGTCCGAATGTAACGGACACACATCTTGATACTCGGTACTTAAATGTCAATTGTTTTATTTTAATCAAGAAAATAAATATTAAAGAAAAATTTTCTTGTTTTAAAGAAATACTTTCTGGAGGCTTGAAAAAAATGCATCAAAAATCCCAGCAATGATAACATATTAAATAATAATAAAATAATAATTAATAATATAATGAATAATAATTATAATAATAATAATAATAATAATTATAATTAATAATAATAATAATAATAATATTTATAATATAATATTATAATAATAATAATAATAATTTTACATTTCAATTTCAATTTTAAAACTTTATTCAGAGTTCGAAGATGTACTTGATGATATTTCCTATATATATTAGCAACGTACATTATATTGCAATTAATTATAATACAAAATATTTCCCTATAAATCTGAAAGAGGGTCTACTTAATTGCAAACACAGTTCGTGTCCTTTGAGACCCATATAATTAATACAATAAGTTGATATGAGGATATTGATAATATTAACGAATAATAATATAATTAATTAAACATAATTAATAATTAATATAATATATATATAATAATAAATTAGATAATAATAATGATATAATAATATTAATAATAATAATAATAATAATGAATAAATAATAAATCAATAATAATAATTAATAATATAATTTAATTAATAATTATATAGAATAATAATATTATAATTATACATTATCGAAAATTGATGATTTCATATTATAGCTATAGATGAATTAATATAATAATAATAATATAACTAGAATAATATAATAATAATATAATAATATATAATAATAATAAAATATAATAATAATAATAATTAATAATGAATAATTAATAATATAAAATAATAATATAATAATAATTATATATTATTTAATAATAATAATATAATATAAGAATTGTAATAATAATAATATAAGTAATAGTAATAATTAATAAACTAATAATAATATATAATATAATAATAAATTATATAGTATGTTTTTATTAGATGTAGATATATATAATA
>JABUQX010055733.1:0-31151 GCA_015478945.1 Trachelipus rathkii
ATTTCAACCTGGTAGTATCCTCGAACGAGATCTATTGTTGTGAAGTACCTATTCCCATGCATATTGTATATCATGTCGATTAAATGGGCAAGGGAAAGGAATCGGTTTTGGTTACATCATAAAGCCTTACGATAAATTAGGGTCGATGCCAATAAGCCTCTTTATAAAACTTTCATCTGGTGATGCTTCGGTGGTAAAGGAGTAAGCACTGGGCTGAGTATGCGTGATGATGGTGACATAGGCCCAACGGATTATATCTGTAAGCAGTCTCTCTAGCAATATAAGTGCATTACATATGAGTTAGTTCTCAATTGTTGTGCAGTAGTGGATACCTGAAGGAGATCGGGCAGTAGTTGAACTGGTAACGTAATGTAATGGATGACAGGGCGAGAACTTCAACCTCAATAGAGTGTGTGAAATGTTTAGTGGCTACACCCACCGCTGCATAATACTGGTAACCAAAACTAAGTGTAGTCTGATGTTTCATTAACACCTTAATGAGCTGAAAATTTTGAGAATTTACTTATGAAGTAAGAGGAAATTTTCAGAAAAGAAAAGTCTTCTTTCAATTTTTCTGGCGTCCATACTTCCCTACCGTGTTTAGAAGAACATATCTGTATGATACATCAGAAGTAATATCATTTATATTGTTTACTTCGGTGTGGTGAATGTCACATACCTCTTCCATATTCGAGTAGGAAAAATATCTGACCCATCACTAGGGTTGACGCTGGGCTTTAACTGGTACAATACTCGGAGATAGCAAAATTTTCTCAGAAGTATTTAAATAAGAGAATCAGCACTACATGTTTTGAGGAAGCCAAATCTAAGACTCCAGAAACTGATAATAATTTTACCTTTTAATTATGAATACCCCCCTTAAATCCCACAATGTCTAAAGAACAGTCAGTTGGACCCTTTACTTCTACCATTCGACAAGAAAAAGGAGGAATACTGATAGCGTACACATTCTAACATTATATAATCACAGGAATAAGAGTGGACTGCGATCTTAGCCGATTTTGTGTTATGGACCCCCTGCCCTGTTATTAAATTTCTTTTTGTAAGATCTGGTATTATATGATTATCTTTCAGTGCGCGCACCCAGTTACCATAGGTGCTGGGCATAATAGGCTCACAGGGAACAGCTATAAGGAATATAATGGGTTTGAGGTAATGAATATAGTGATATACAGGTGGAATGTATAAAGTGATATTTCTAATGTGATATGACTGCTAATGTTGGAACTTGTATGGAGTCGCGGGAACAATCCACTGAATGGAATTTATTTAATTTCTGATAAGGGGAAGGAAAGCTAACATGTAAATAGTCCTTTAAGGTTATATAAGAGGCCAGACAAAATAATTTCTGTGTAGCCTATTAATAGACTAAACTTCCTCTCGGCAAGTGCTAACTCCATGAATCAAAATGGCACTCTCGGAATCAACGATCCTGAACTGAGTACGCGCACTGATAGGAATACAGGGAATTATTAAAGGGTCATTTGTGGACGGTGTAAATTAACATGTAGGATGTTCACCGTTTGGCTAGCAGTAGACTTATATTTTCACTAATTTTACTAGAGGTTGGGTACCTTTCAGTACAGAGATATGTTCATTGGAGTTAGATGAATGGGTATAGTATGAATATGGTTTTTCCTCCCTCCTCATGAGAACAGAACATGTGGACACGTGATAATCATATATAGTGTTTATGATAAGTCTACTGGCGAATATTCAAATTAGGAGGGTTGTTTTTTATCTAAATGACCTGAGTCAATAGGTCATTTTTAGTCTCCACCAGGTGACTCAGGTCCGGGGAGCTTGGTAGTTTCCCGAATTTTCAGTCTGAGCTTCTTCAACTCCTCTACACCGGCCTTCAAAATGTGACCGGTTACAATAATCACAAGGATCAAGGTATTTACGGGGAGAAAGTGGTTTTCCACTACTGTTGTCTGATTTGTTTTTGTTATGTTCAGTGTTCTGTGGGGAAATTTTAGACTGTACATGTTTTACTGGTACTGGTATGTTTTTATCCTCCCTGGGAAGAATTCTCTGAGGACATCTGATACCTGGATGAGGTTGGATGAGGTCCACGACAGAAAGGACAATTTACTTTCCTTTCCATGGTGGGTGATGACTGAGGGGATTTATAAGAGCGACACTCAGCCCTTATGTGACCCTTTTTCTTGCAGTAACTGCATATCCCAAGGTACTTGTAACATTCCCTCATCTGATGTCCCCGTTTTTCACAATAGTCGCACACCATGTGTTTCCTATCTTCGCTAACTGCCCGAGGGGCAGAATTTCTGTAGTGCTGGGGTGGGCGATATTGATCACGAGAATAATTGTGTTGGTCATTACGGCGATTATCTCTATAAAATCGGGAATTATTACCTTTACTCGGAGGGCTACTTTTAGTGTTCTGTGATTGACGATGAGGATAATTTGTTTTATTGGAATTGTCTTTATTTGCCTTGGCTTGTGTTTTGTTCTGTAAGACATCTGTCCAACTAGGAGTAGCAGTGTTTATTTGTGTTTATTTGGATCACTGATTCTACTGTGTCATTTAATTTATCTTTCTGTGTATGTGATTTATGTAAGTGAGTTGGCTGATTAAAGAATTCTGAGGATGTATGGGAAATTGAGTTTGGAAATTCCGTGTTATCTGTTTCAAGAGAGTCGGCATAGCCAACAATCTTTTCCCAAGAAACACGCAAATTTCCATCAAGCTCCTGCATCTTAATGTACTTGCGAACACTCTTCTCTATGTAGGGTGGAAGACTACACAGGAAAGCAGTTCGCAAGGAATCGTGTTTTCTCATATCCAAGCCTTGATATGCTCGACGGGCTAATCTTTCTAACCTGAGAGCATACATTCGTATACTCTCACCTTTCTCTCTGTGAGCAGCGTGATAAGCTTGAAGCTTATATTCGTTTTTGCGTTTTTCTTCCGTCTGGAACCAACTCACTAAAGTGTCTCTAACTGAGAAACAATCTCTGTCATCTTTGGTTAAGATCCGGTATAATGTGAAAAAATTTCCCTCCAATTGACGACCTAAAAGACGTAACCATTGATGAGGAGAATTTGGAAAATGAAGACTACAATAGTCTTCAAAATCTTTCAAGTAGAAGAGGAAATTTTGATCCGCCTCGTACTTGTATTTACCGGGATCCACGACCTTAAGTTTTTGTGAATTTTTCACCAGTTGAGTCAAAAGGAGTATAGCCTGTTCCATAGAATCCAACTTTTTCTTCATCTCAGGACCCGAATACATAGGCGGATCCTCAGAATCAGATTTTTGAAAAGATTTTTGTGGTTGTGTCTGTGTTGTTTCGTTAGATCTATAGATCGGTTGACAATAATTAAAATCTGTTTGTTTAGGAGGCTTAAGGAGGGATTCCTTAATCTCTAAATCCAAGTCAATTAAATTAATAGTTTTAGTTTCAATGTTCTGTGTCTGCGTTTGTCCAGGTGATTTGGGAGATTTAGGCACTATGGGTACTGTATTTGTTCTTTGGGAATATTGTTCCCTATGTGTTTCTGTACTATGGGGGTGAAAATGTTCTGTGTCTGAATACTCTAGGTTATCCTGGGACGACCTAGGTGAATCTGCTGAATCGTCATCGTCTAACAAAGATTTATTTTCTATTAAATATTGATCAAGGCTTAAGGCCTGTGTATTGTGTTCATCAAATTTTGTTTTTTTCAGCTAGATTTATCCATGAGTGCAGATTTCTCATGAGTAAACTTATTAATCAATGTATTTACAGTGTGATTATCAGAAAGGTCTAAGTGTTGTATGTTATGATCTATGTTTTTCCTTTTACGATGTTTGTCAGATTTGGCATGTTTAGCAGGTTTATTTAATTTAGAATCTAAGTCATGGACTTTCGATTCTATATCATCAGATTTTCCAGCTGCTAAATCTAAGTCTTCCCTTGTTAAAAGGTCAGCTAAAGTCTTTTGTTAAGACTTTTCATAATTGCGGTGGTCAGCCATTTTGTCAGGTGTATGTTTTTTCAAACACTCTACATTCATATGATGCACACAATTATACTTGAACCAGACTATTCTAATATATATACAATATAATAAAGTGTAACAAGTATAATATATCTTAGTGTATTCTGTGAAGATTCAGGTGAACTAGTCACAACTGGGGCAAGCACGAACAGGAAACAGAGTCGCCTGTTCGGGCGCCCATTAAATTTTAACGTTTCTATTGTGGCGGAGAATACAGCAGCAGGGTAGAAAGTGTCCCAGATACTGCGGTAGAGTCAGTGTACCCTATAATTCTACAGCTATATTCTCCTTATATTGTAAAATTGAAGATTATTTTTATTTCAGAATTAGACTAATATGAATCAAAAGTATTATTTCATTATAGCATATATAAGAAGAAAAAGTAAGAAGTGAGAACGGAATTTGATAGATTACCTCGCAGCAGAAGGAAGAAACAACGATCAAGATGTATCTTCTTTACACAAAATGCGAGGTAAATTAGGCGTATCTAATAATGCCTAACGTGAGTCACAACTGCCGCGTTGACTCTGCTTGAATGTTTGGTGCCTGGATGTACGGTGTGTGGCTAGTTTCTAACTTTAATTAGTGATACTTTATTTTTAAATAGGCTCAAGAAGAAGCTCGGTACAGATGATAGACAGAAGGGATAGAAAGAAAAAAGGTATGCTGTTATGTTTTTATTATAAATAATTATGATTTAACTTTAATTTTTAATTTCTTAAATCTTATTTATATTTAATTTATTTACAGAAGAAGCATGTGAGAACCCATGGGGTACACAATACTTCAAATAATTACAAAAATAATAATATTAAACATCTATGTTCTGTGTGTGGATTCCTTATATCTGGTTCAAGACTTGACTGTGGGGGTAAGTTATTCCCTTTCATACAAATCTTTCATACAATTACAAATACTGTGTTAGAAAATATATAATATACAAATTAATATAACTTAACTTTAATTTTTAGAGTTTATAATCGTAATATTTAGTTCATTACTTCTTTTTATTTCAGTTTTGTTACAGATGGTAGTACTGCAAAGTTTATTATTTAACAGTTTGGGCTTCAGGGTTTAACAATTTGCCATTTGTTAGGGATGTAGCTGGCCGGACTACATCAACTTCAAAAATGGACTAATTTAAAATCAAGATGATCAAGACAGAAACCGGAGCCTGAAGTGAACTCCAAATTTGAAATCCAACTCTAAAACCCAACTCTGAAACCCTACAATTAATAATGAAAATTAAGTTTCACTGTTTATCATTATTAATTGAATAGTTCTTTTAATTATCATTATATTAACATTTTTAACATAGGATTTTAACTTGCTCACCCTTGAAATACAACGAGGGGCTTTATTTCTTTTCAGTTTCTTTTTCTTTTTCCAATTGGATGAAGCTGTGACCCTTATTACGCACTGCACTATACTGTAACACAATGTTTACTTTTTATAATTTACAATTACGATTTAATTTTGTCCACAACACTATTTCATAAACATAATATACTAAAATTAATATTTGGAAAAATAAACATCACTCACCTGTGGAGTGATGTCAAAGATCATTCATCCATCAATCAATATTCAGACTAAGTGGGCTGTGGTTTTGTAAATTATGATGCAGAAAAGCATATTAGTACAAAAAATATTAAACTTCCCTGTCCAAATGTTGGTAGAAAGTTCAATCAAGTCAACATTTAAATTTGGGGTCAATAATAAGAATACATTTTATCCTGCGACTCTGTTTAACGGAGGATTTAATAACATGTCATGAGCAAACCAACGTGGCTGGGCTGCATATATCATAGATGATATTTATGCGATCAATATTAGAAATATAGGATATGAGTGAAGCGTTTAATAGTTTGTAATAACACATAATATAAATAAGAATAAATATTTGGTGAGGTTATAATATTAATTTAACAAAAATGTGTTTCGCTTAATATCATAGATAGGAGAGCGAGATATATTGGACTTGAGTATGTAATAACTTATAAACAACATCTTAAAACTAAGGTGTGATAGGCTCCCTTATAGTATAATTGTAATGGTATATATTGGCCGGTTGTAATAGGGAAAATTATAGTAAAAACATTAATATAATCGGTTCTTTCAGATATTCTCATTCTCTATAGTTTGAAGATGTGCATATATATTTTTGTAATACATAATATTTACGATTGAAGTATTTAGTAACATGAAGTGTGAATACTGAATATTTATTGAAAATTCATTATTTTTTCTCGGGGAATATGTGTAACAGCAGATCATGTGTCTCACGCGATTGTGTTTGAGTTACGAGAAGCTAAAGGTGAGGAAATGCCGCGAGGAGAGCTGGGTTTGTTTGGTGGTTACTTAATAAATTGACACCTACTCCAGTAGGCTCACTTCAATACAAATTCTATGTGGTGATAAGTAGTCGTGAGGGTATGGTACTTCATGAGATATTTCTCTTATAAAATACACCTAAACTACCCCATCATAGATTTCCTACTGCTGTGTAAAAGCTTTAAAAAATTATGAATTAGATAACATTTAAACATGTTAGTGTTAACTTAATTATGTGTAGGATATGAATCAGTACAATCAAGCCTTGGAATGAAAAGAAGACTTGACTAATATATTGTTAATAATTTATTACTTTATATTAATATAAGATCTCATGGAACAAAAAACTAAAAAATAATTGTATTAGATTTCTCTAATCTAGTGTGAGTGTAACCAGCGCATTAAATAGAGATACGTTTTTGTGGCAGGTATAATGATATAAAGGAGGCTTGAGAGAGAAAGTAGGCTGTACTCCAAAAAATTATGACTGATACTCTATTTTTTCTCCAGGTGCGCATAACGCATATTACCGATACCGATACTTTAATAATATATATAAATACACAGTAATAGATAATACATTTGTTACTGCTAGGCAAGTCAAGATTGCATTCCCTGTACAACAATACTTAGTCATTTAATATTTCATATTTGGTTGTGCCCAAGTATAGGTGAATGTCCCTTATGTGTTTAGTTAATAAATTAATGGGGCTAAAATAGTAAATCATATTACACAGGAACTCCATAATATATTGCAAGAGGGTATAATAGGTTTTCGGTACTTTTTTAACTATATGTTTTTGATTATTATCCAGTTCTATCAAAAAATATAATCCATTTCGCGGAATTTTCCAGTAAGTATTAACAAAGTTTTAGTACTAGACTTTATGTTTTAACAAATGATTACAATTTACAGAAAGATTCTTTAACTAGCTATAATTCAAGAATGAAAGATCAATGAATAGAAGTAGACCATCAATTAATCAGAACTGAACACCAGCCAATACAAATAAAAATGACTAATACTCACAAACATGACATAAATAATTACTCTCGGTTTTTAAGATAACCCGCATAGACTATCATATTCAATATTCGTCAAATTCAAATATTTTCACTAAATTTGTGATAGACACAATAATTACATTATATCTCAACTAGTATCCTCGGTGGCGGAGAGCTGTTCGCGTTTTTGAGGTGTTTACATTCCTACGTACACTATAAATGCGCGCTCTCTCTCGACTGATGAAGAGGTGCTGATAATTATTTGCTTAATGTACATAGATAATAATAATGAAAACCTTGGCACCATTTTCATCGCCGACGTTTCACCGTACCGGAGTGAAGTAAAGGACTCTCTCTTCTGTAGGCAGCATCTCCATGTTTTCGTAGAGCCTCATCTCCTCTTCACACAGATGCAAATTTGAATTATCTTTGCTCCTTGATGACTGTCTGTTCAGTTTTTTACGATGAGGTTCGGCTCTGGTGCCTAATTCTCTTTTGAAGGTGATCGACGTTATTGCCTCAAATCCAAGCAATTTTTGGCCATCCGATTCTTATAACACCTATGTTTCCTAACATATCTCCCAAATCCTCATCTTTAGTAGGTTATTTGCTGAAAAGCCACCATCGTCTATATCAGTGATGTTGCCAGGGGTTGCAGATAGGGTCGTCAATCAGCCTGCATTCACTTCTGTGAATCTTTTTCTTTTTCTTTTTTTTTTGTCAATCCAGCAAGAATGCTTTCCACGGTTCATAATGGGCTATTGTAAATCTGCATTCTAAGAAAGTGGTTGCGACGTCACCACGGAAGAATCGGGCCCATTTCTTGGTGGGCCGTTTTTTCAGCTTTACGCTTAAGAAATTCCTTATTAGAACCTTTCATTTTATTTTTTTTTTTTTTTTTACTAGTTGTTCACTCTTTTTTTTTTCTGGGGGCCACACTCCATGGGCAGCGTCAATTATATGGTTCAAGATAAATGGTCAACATTTCGAAAAATTCATCTACGCAATAAGAAAATGAGCAGGCAGACACAGGCTTTAAAGTGAGGGAGATTAAATTGAGTAGGAAACACTGATGATGGAAGAGAATTCCACAGACCAGAAGTGGCAGGAAAGACCATGAAGCCCGCAAAGCGACAGTCTGCGAGTTACTTAATATCAACAACAAACTCAATGTGCCCGACACCACTGCCACGCCGACCTTGTGCTTACTCCCGGGAGTCCGTAAAGGCTGTGTTGTGAGTACGCGAGTAGACCAAGTTCCTATTCGAGCACTTGCTCTACAAGTACCTATAGAAAAGGCTAAGCAAAACATAGCGCCGCATAACAATAGAGGGATACAAATGAGACTAGTAAGATACACAAATGGACAGTTTATAAGCCTTATTTAGATTTGACTCGATCCCACTGATCCAAGTATCACTTAGCTGGTGACAAAACCAGAGTCCTCCCAGATATGAGAGAACAGTACCCAATACAAGGGCGGATGAGACCCTTGTTCACGCTGGAGTAACTGAAAAGCCAGGGAAAAACGTCTTCGCATGTCTAAAAATAGACTCAGATTTTTCCTTTGAGGCCACTCCGCCCTCTATGGAAATCAGCAATCGTTTTGCTGATTTGAAAGGTTTTCAATACATTTTTTTTATGTTTATGTTAAATGGCCAAGGATGTTAATAATTTGTAACGAACAAGGAAGAGATCGAGATGAATCCATTCAATAAACGCACATGAAAAAGTTAGGTTTCTTTCTTAGAGAGGGAGATTGGTAGAAGTTGGATTTAAAGAAATTAAACTTTCGACCACCATGCTTGGGAGCCGACCCTAACCCTGAAATAATATCCGATCAGCGAGAATAGAATTGAAAGATTAAGACGAAAGGCAATTCTTGAAGTAAAAGAGGGAGCAGAATTGATACAAGTTGAAGAATGAAGGGTCGAATCATCAGCATATGAGTGAATAAGTTAGATGTGCAGTGAGAAGATCAATATTGAAAAAGCAGGAATAAAGTAGAGATAAAACAGAACCCTGAGGAACACCACTATTGAACAGAAAAAGAAGTCACCCCATCAACAACAGCCGACATTGAGCGATTTGAAAGAAAGCTTGACATAAGTAAGCAAAGAGAAGAAGGAAGCTTGGAGAGCAGTGACGTGCCATACCCGGTCAAATGCTTTGGATATGTCAAGCGCCACCGACATAAGTCTTCCCGTAGTTCTAAGGGCGGAAAAACCATAAATCTGTTTAAATAGGAAAGTAATATCGCCATAGAGATCTCGAGCGCCGAAAGCCTAACTGGCAATCGGAAAGAAGGGGAATGAGATTCCAGATGATCTAAGTGAGAGTTGAGAAGGGTTTCAAAGATCTTAGAAAGAATACAAGTTAGAGCTATAGGGCGATAGATAAAAGGATCAGAGAAGCATCCTTTTTTCGGAATAAGTTGGAGATATGCGCGTTCCAACACTGAGGGAAAGTGCTAGTTTTGAGGCATATAGAATATAGTTGAACGAGGGGCGCGGGTCAGCACAGAAGGCACACTTCCTCGGGAAAACTCAGAGAGGACACTGGCCTATCCGGTGCCACCCGCCTTCCTAAGTTTTCATAGATTTCAGGAGCCCATGCAGCCAATCAAATGTAATCACCAGGCAGTGCCATGGGACACCCTGAGAGGAGAAGGAGGGGAAGAGGAATGCAAGAATTGTCCAGGGTTTGAGTTAGAGAAAATAGTAGGCCGATGAAATTGGCCTTTTCAGTTGGAGTCACTTTAACATCAGAATCATCAGAGCAAATAAAGGGAGGAAATGAATGATTTACAGAAGTTGTTAGAGATGTTTTTGGCAGAGGCAGAGAGATTTGTCAGTAGGAGAACCAGGAGGTTCAGCGCACTTTCGTTTAATGAATGTCCGCTTTGGTCGTCGACAGAGTAATCCCTGCCAACGATTTTCTAGCTAAATGAAAATGGCAGAGTGATAGGAGAACGAGACATTTTTCCACACCTGATAAGGCCACTGTCTCCTAAGCCCTGAATGGCCTTATGAAACAAGCACGATGAACCATGGATTATGTAAGGAGAAAAAGATTTAGTCCAAGAAGGAATGAACCTGCCTCATCCATCAACAATTATCAAGTTCCAACTTTTAATCGGCAGGAGCTGAAGCCTCTTCAGAGTCAAAGCAGTCACTCCAATTATAGTAGTGTAGAGCAACACAAACGCCCCCCCAATTCAGCCGATCAAATGTTCCAAAAACCAACATAGGGGCAAGATGGAGATGTTGGAGAGAAAGTATTAAAAATTAAAAGATATAAGGTTGTGCTCAGATTTACCCGATAGGAGCGAAGGTGGGTGTAATTTATAGAGAAGAGAACTAGTGGTGATAACATAGGTCAACGTGTGTTCAAGAATCGGTTGGACGATCAGGAATGTGTGTAAGGTTCTTTAATTAGTTGGTTCCAGATCGTTGAGGTAATACTGAATTATTCGCTTCCTCCCGCAGCCTAAATCAGTATGAGAGGCACCCATCCATTCAGTGTTGTGTAACATTGAAATCCCAAAAGAGTTAGAGGACCTCAGTATTTGGCTGAGAAGTAGAACCAGTCTCGTGAGAAGTAGTAAGGTATATCAAAAAAGGCAGAAAATCTGTTCTGTTAGAACAGTAGCAGAAACACAAAATAGAAACACAAGATAGGAAGAAAGATTTTAATGCCACAGAACATCGAAGTTAGAAGATTCGATGATTCTCACTGAGTCGTGTTTTAGGAAGTGTTATATTTACATAGCACATAACTCACCCTTCAGACGGCAAATTAATAAATAAGGTTTATAGTTTGGAATTATTAAAACGAGTTTGAAGGATGAATTCTTTAGCCATCTGGGTCCCAGACAAGAGCATAAAATTAGGGTAGAGTTAGAGAGGTGGTATTCCATGATTGCAGAGTTTTAGAGTTGCAAGCATTGATGTTTGTTAAAGTCAAAAAAAAGGGCCCCCCACGCCTGGTGCAAATCCGCTATCATACACGCACACGCAATTCATAGATTACACAATTTCACACACACACACACACACACAAAAAAAGCAGACAGAAACAAATAGACAAAACCCAAAGGACAAACAAGAGGAAATATTATTCGTACGCTAAAACCTAAATTTAAAACCTGAAATTTTAAAACTGTAAAACCCTATTTAGAACAAATATCAAAAATATGAATAATCCAGAAAGTTTAAAAACACTCGTGCACTCACACGCTGTAAAGGAGAGAGAGAGGTGGCATAGACGCCATGTTCCTAAAATCTAAGGGAAAACAAAGGCGCCCTCAGAAACCTAACAACAAAAAACCCAAGGCAGCTAAAATCCCAAAAGTTTCCCCTAAAACATACACACCTAAATTTACTAAAACAGAGTTCAAAGATCAGTGACAGAAAGAGAGGGAAGTACGAATGGAGATGGTAACTCAAAATTATTAGGCTAATATGACTAACGGTCAAGCAAACTTTAAGGGAATTATTTCAGTTGTATTCTGCGGGATTAGTAAGCAAGTTCAATCGATTCAGCACACTAGGGATTCTCACGAACAATGAAAGATATTTGCATTTTTAAGTTTATTATAAATGTAAAAAAAAATATATACAAGGAATCGCAGTTCCAATACTGTAAGCAAAGCAAATATAAATATAGGTGTCTTTTCATCTATCAGCAAACACCATCCAGAGTGGCACCATAAATATAAATAATGGAGCAAGGGTGTAATATGAATGAATGTGGGATGAGATGCAGTACCAATTAATGCTCTAATACTTATCCGGTTAAGCTTCTGTATTGATAAGGATCTGAATCTCAAAGGTGGGAACGAGATGAAGATCCGATAAGAAAGTCCCAAAATAATCCGGAAATAAAATGGACCACAAAATAAAAATAAAGTCCCAAAAATAAAAAACCGGAAAATTCAGCCTGAGGATAAAATTGAGCTTAGGAATAAAATGGACCACAAAATAAAAAACCGGAAAATTCAGCCCGAGGATAAAATTGAGCTTAGGAATAAAATGGACCACAAAATAAAAAACCGGAAAATTCAGCCCGAGGATAAAACCTGAGGAATATATAAAATCGGTTATATTCCTTGGATATAATAATATAAAAATAATGAATTGCCATAAATAAAGTGATAAAAAATAAATAATAATAAATAAAAAGTAATAATAAATAATAATAAAATAAATAAATACTGTAAATGAAGAATTGCATAAATAAGGATTAAGTAAGAGCTTTTATATTATCATAGAGCACCTACCCTATTTGGAGGTAGGGTTTTATCTTTTATTTTCTGTATTTCTGTATTTCTAGATCTTGTCAGCAATATCGTTTGATGTTGATGATGTTAATTTTCAGTGTTGTTGCATATAATGCTTTTCCTATTATTTCTTAGTGGAAATTCCGTAAGAGAGTATATATACTTCCACAAGAATGGGGGAAAAACAGAACAAAAACTAACTTGCTGTAAAAAAAACTTTTATCTTTTCTGAAAAACTTTTAATATGCCTAAAGAACAGACATAATTAATATAGAGGGGAAAAAGGATTATTGCATTAAACAAGTCATGGCATTATTTGTAAATGAAAATACTTAAAACTATTGACAGTCTTGACAGGCCCTTACATCCCCCCGCACTAAATTTACGCCCCTGCTCAGTCTTTTCCTAGATCTTATATGGCGAAGATCTGAGGAGCGCAAATTGGGAATATAGTGAGGGAAATGCAAGGACGGAACATGACTTGTTTTTGTGAGTTTATAGGGGAAAGCTTGGTATGCATATTTTTCTGACTCATCCCAAGTGCCATTTTTTCTACAATGAACTACTGTTAATAAAGAAATCTGAAGGAAGTTCCAGGAAGACAAAGTCGGTATACTGATATCAAAGTGAGGAATTTTTATTCTGTATTAACATTGTCTTTTTAATTACGTCGACGAAGTCCTCGGAGAACATTTTCTTCATCGTCTAACGCTATCCTGGCCGCCTGGAATATAGCATATTGTTGTGCTTCGGGTAGAGATCTGTAATGGAGGCCCTCCAACATTATCCTCATCTCAGAAGAAACAAGCCGTTGTAAATCAGGTCTGATATGAAGATTCTGCTGAGGCTGAGACGCTGAAGAGTATTGGTAGGCAGGATAGGAAGGATTATATCTGGAAGGGGAATACTCCGGCCGAGGAGTCTGATAATTTATGCTTTCTCGGAACGGGGCATTCCGGTTCTGGAAAAATGATTGGTTTTGGCTAAGTCGAGAAGTAGTGGGTTCGGAGAAAGCTGCCTGTAAACCACTCGTTGATGGTTGAGATCGAAGAGGAGGAGCTTCTCCCAAACGTCGTTCAATGGCGGTTGGCGTGTGGAAGTTGGATGGTTCGACCTCCACGATCACAGAACGTATAATACGCTCCTGTTCTTCACTTATAATAGGCTCTGGAGTTGGAGTACGACGAGCTGATGACGTTGCTGGTCGATTTCCAACAGTGACACCACGTTCTTCTCTTCTAGATGGTTCTGGAGTAGGAGTGCGACGAGCTGATGATGCTGGTTGATTTCTTATAGTTGTGAAAAATCCTTTATACTTCTTCATAAATTGTTCAAGGAAGAGTTGATTAGCATGAAGTCCGTCCGAAAGCATTGGTGAATCCAGGAACATTTGTTTCTTTTTTATGTATCTAGAATGGGGAGTCGATCGGTATATTCCATCTGAGCTGCGAATATCATAATAGTAGTTCATAACATGACTACCCCGAAGACAAATTTTATCTTGCCATTGGTAATGGTTGTATGCCAAGTTCTCAAAGGCAGTAAAGGCTTTTATGGAATGAGCTCTCATGAGCCTAGGAGACATGATGGCATCTTCTTTTAGATGGTCAGCGAAGGCTGGGCCCCATGCTCTAATGATTCTTTTCTGATTAAACTTATATATATCCTGGATAGGCGGAATCATAAGCATAACACGGACTCGGGGATTCTTTCTTCTAGCTATTTGGGTAATCTGGTCCATTATTTCAGGCACATCATTGACTGGTATATCTGGTACAGGCTCGAAAACAGTGGTTTGTCGATTGCCATTATGAATGGTTTTTCTTTGCCAGGCAAGTGGTGTAAGAGCCCAAATCAGTAAAAATTGGACCTGTCTTGTCATCATTGCTTCTACTCGTTCAGTGCACTCGGACAGAACACGTCCGGAACTACAATCAGTTAAGATGTTGAGATCATATTCCTCCTTTAAAAATCTTTTATTCTGTTTGAAGAGATCCACCACGCTGGCTCCAACAACAAGTAAGAGTGGCATCTTCACAATTCACCAGAGCTGGAATGAGGAATATGTCGCTTTAGTAACTGCATCAGTATGTTTTATGTTACATAAATTTACTTCTTGCTCCAAAATTTACATTTATCCTAACCTAGCTAAAGTGAACATTGAGCAATAGTTTGAGCAATAGTCCCAAACAGAATAATACACCAAACACAAATAACACATCCAAAGGAAGTCGGTTTTCCCGAGATAACAGAAACACAAACCGACAAAATAACAACTCTCAGACATTTGTTGCACATCGCAGAGAGAATAATAGTCAATCACCCCAACACAAAAACACTCTCCGCTGCGATTACTGTGAGAATGTTGGACATATAATGGATGATTGTTATAAGTGGTTGGGTATCTGTGCATATTGTAGAAAAAGGGGGCATGTACGTGCTGATTGTAGGGCATTACACACATCTCACACACAAACACAGTCTAATACACGTGTTACTTGTCCTTTTTGCAAGGGCTCTCATGCAGGAATTAACTGCACTCAAAGAACACCACCGCAAAACACACAGACTCAGAGGTCTAACACACAGTCCCGATCCCCACAGGCCTCTGGTCAAAGTAGGAACACTTCTTCTCAAAACAATGCTGACAATACACATTCTTCTTCTAATTCCAATGTCCAACAAGATGTTATAGAATCAGATACCAATAATAATTCTGGGGATTTAAACTCCAAACCTCCCCGGAAATGAGCCATTCTGTGGAGAGGAGTTTACAGCCAGAACCAGACACAATCTTGGCTCTTCCGATAAATCCGATAACTAATGTTACTGATAGTGATACGACAAGTACAGATAGTGATGATAATAGTCCTCAGATGGATAACACCGACATTATTGAACACACACTTGACACCTTTAACAACATATTGATAGATGACACTCCCACATTAATAGACCAGGAAGATGATACGGTTGTTGACATTTATAACATTTACTTGTGTCAAGCCGATGTTGACCCGTTGATTGTTTCTGTGGCTATAGTAGAAGGCAACGATACTGACAGGTATGAATGTCTAGTTGATAGTGGTGCAGGGGTGAGTCTAATTAGTTCTAAGGTTATAGATAGTTTGGGTGAACGAGTGAATTTATTGCCTTCAGCAAACGTAGCTGTCAGAGCCATAAGTGGTTTTGGCACAAGTGAAAGGATTCCCATTGAACACTATGCCAATTTAATGTTAAGGTTTCAGGGGGGAATCACAACACTATCAATAGAATTCTTTGTTGTTCCTGCAGAATTCATGAGACGTGCCTTTATATTAGGTACTTGTGCATTGAGGGACAATGAACTCCTCCCTGACCTAGCCCAACTAGAGTTAGTTCGTCGGGTGAATAACAAGGTAGTCACCATAGCCACTGGAATCCGTTCAAACAGTTTTCAAATACACCCTCATATTCACACAATCAACATATTATCAATTAATAGTAGTCGGTTAGATGATCCGAATATCAATGATCTTGATATTCTGAATGATCAAGCTAATGACAAAAACTTGAAGTCGATCATACGAGGGATTAAAAATAACGTTAACAGCAGGGATTGGCTCAAGGTTGATAAAATTTATAAACAGTATTATTCCACAATTAACAATTGTGAATGGGCTATTATACTACAAGCCGAAGTCTGGAGAAATGCTCTTTGCCATCTCTCTGGATTTCCTTGTGCACATAGTTTTAGGCCTTCATTTTTCTTGCGCTCACATTGGGCGGAATAAACTCCTGCAGCTGATCTACAAGTACTTTTGGCATCCGCGAGTAAATCAAGTGGTTTCAGACATCGTGCGATGCTGCCCTATATGCCAAAAGCAAAAAACATTCTCTTCCGTTATGACCCCTCCTATGTTAAGAATTCTAGCTAAATATCCGTTTGACCTATGCGCAATGGATTTGTTGCAGTTTCCGAAAACAAATTCTGGCAACAAGTATTGCATGGTCCTTATTGACCACTTTTCCAAGTGGGTTTCCGTTGTTCCCCTTTCCGATAAAGCTAGTCTCTCTGTCGCTTCTAAGCTTAAACACCAGATTCTCCCATTTCTTCCAAAAATTCCAAACCGTATTCTGACCGATAATGGTACGGAATTTACTTCCCAGACCTTTCAACAGATTCTTCAGGAACATAATATCAAGCATATTAGAACCTCTCCACTACATCCAGCCAGTAATGGAGTCTGCGAACGCTTCAATCGCGCAGCCTGATTCAAATCATTAAATGCTTAGTTCTTGAAAATCCAACTGATTGGGATGAAGAACTATCTGCATCAGTTCTCATCTATAATAACACTTCTCATAGTGCTCTTGGCATGTCTCCTTCTGATTTCATCTTACAGAAACCTCACACTCCCACTCACAGTTATCCTCAATATTGGAAGGAAGGCAGCGCCAACTTCAAACCCTACCGTGTGGGTCAAAAGGTTGCAAAGAAAGTAATCCACACTGGTCACAGCACTTTACAGAAAATTTAAAAGCAAATGGGAAGGTCCGTACACTATAGAGGGAGTGAACCCAAACAAGGTTACGTATCTAGTACGTCGTACCAACAACCCGGATCAGAAACCTCAAAAAGTCCATTTTTTCCATCTGCGAGGGTGGATTGATATCTCAAACTACCTTCGTAAATATCTGTCGAGAAATCCGGAAATTCGTGATAAGTTCTTTGCTGATGACGAAGAAGAAGAATTGCCTGACGAAATCGAAACACTTGACACTGTTACTGACGATGATACATCATCCATCATTGATTCAGAATTATCTGAAACCACCTTTTCTCCCATCGACGAAGATGAAGAGTCCGATTTCAAAGGTTTTCTCCCATCACCTAATCCCATGTCCATGGAGATATATTCACGTCTTCCTGATTTATTAGATCAAATTGAACAATTGAATGTCAGTATATTCATCGATTTGCAGTCTTCACATATTCCTGTGATAAGGACTCCTGTCTTATCACCGGAAGTTCTTCAACCTCCTATTCGAGTATCCCCTGCAGTTTCACCTATTAGAGTTTTAACTCCGGTAAATATAGAAAATATTTCCCGAATTCCAGTTCTATCTCCCATTTTAGAAGAATCAGTCTCTGTTACTGAACCTTCTAGTGTCTCTACTAGATCTTCCAGAACTTCTACAACGGAAACTGTTTCCCATGCTGATTCACTTTCCATGGATTATCATGATCTGTACACCCATGCATATCCATCTCCGTTGCTGTATCCGTCAAGTCGGATCCCACCTTCACCTTCTAGCCACACTGTAGTTTCCACATCCCCATCTTCGGTTACAAATCCTAGTGCAGTTGGTTTCCACACCATCGATTTCACTGGAGCATCTTTTCTTAGTTCCTTTTTCAAGGAGAGACCTAGCTCCAATCTTCTTGAATCATCAGCTGTATTAGGCATACCCCCTGTTAGTCCACACAGTTCACCACCTGTACAGATTAGTGGCCTTACAAATAGTTCCGATCGCAGTGGTTTTTCGGGTTTTGTTCCCCAACTATCTCCACAACTAACTTCTCCTTTACCATCTAGTTTAATTGGGTTTAACCCACAGCAATATACACTAGCAATAACACCAACTCACGCATATAATATTGTTGGAGAGATTACAGGTGATCCGTCCAATATTCATCTGGACCTGGATGACAGTACACTTATGATGGTGCGATTGGACGAGGAAGAGGTTGACAACCATCCCAATTTACCTAGTCGACCTTTCACTCGACGAATGGGTGCTGTTTCTGATTTGCCCAACGTAATGTCAACTCCTCTTGAATATGTGTTAAGAAGAAGAGGCAGTTACTTACAATAAAAGTAGCCCACCGTATATCTGTAATATACGTTTTATTAACAGAAAAATTGAAAACAGAATAGTTGTAGTAACCAACCAGAAATCAGAAAAGTAGTAGTGAAAACAGCAAGAGATTAAACTGAAGAGATTAAACCGGAAAGAAATAGCTTTGCTTACCAAACTACCAGAAAGAAAAAGTGCATTTCTGACCTGTTGCCGCTTGCACCTGGCCTAACGCGAGCCTTCTCTCTCTCTTGTCTCTCACGATCCTTCTTCTCTGCTTTCCTTTTCTCCTCTGTTTCTTTTCTTCTTGCTTGCTGTCCCTTTGTTGTTCCTTCTTTAATGCCGGAGCCAGAGTTAAGAAAGAAAGATTTAAATTCAGTAGAGAATGGAAAAAGAGAAAGATTAAATTACAGTAAAGCAGTTTTGGAGCCAAAATCATTTTTCATGCTTTTTGTTGTCATTTACACTAGATAAAAACAAATTTATTTTACACCTTGTTCTTTATTCACAGCTTCACTGAATACCTGCCTCTCAGCTCTATCGGAATTGAATTGCTGGACATTTTAATTATTATATTATATGTAATATAATATGTAACAACACTGAGAAAATTTAGGAATTGTCCTAATCCGAAAGACACATTCGTTTTCTTTTCTTTTTCTTTATTTAATTTTATATGTCTATAAGCAGTTTTCCAGCAATTTAAAAAGATTCCTTGATTACACTACTAACCTTTGCAACAATAAAGTAAAATCACACACTACTAATTTTTCCAAAATCTCGCGAATCCTCTTCACCCAATAAGTGATTATTTTGAATTCTCATAAATAACGCTTGAAGGTTTTTGTTTCCGAGACAATTTATTTCTATTTTTTTTTTCTTATTATTTATTACTTTATTTTATGTTCATAAATTGACTAGAAATTGTGAGGAGCATTTTGCATAACGATATCAGTACCAACCCGGAGTGACAGTATCTATTCTGATGGTTTCATTTAGATCGGGTTGCTCTGTACTACTGAAATTAGAGTTTGATGATCCAGAATGCACAGGCTGAGAAGAACGACTTTCCTGAAGATCACGATCAAATTTGGCAGCCAAACTGACAATCTTAGACCATGGTACTCGCTCTTTTGAGTCTGTTTCTTGTTGTGCAATATATTCACTCACTCTTTTCTCGACATAAGGATGTAAACTAACAAGAAATGCTGTTCTTAAAGATTTGTGTTCTTCATGTCAAGACCATTGTACGCCTTCTTGGCAAGATGTTTCAGCCGAAGAGCGAACATACGGATACTTTCGCCTTTGGTGATATGCTGAGTGATATGCTTGGAGTTGATAATCTTCCTTACGCAGTTCTTCCTGGTGGTACCAAGCCAATAATGTTTCTTTTACTGCACCATAGTTTCGATCATCCTTAACTAATAGATTGTAAAGCTGAAGGAAAGAACCTTCAAGCTGTCGTCCTAATAGACGCAACCACTGATGAGGTGCGTTAGGATAATTCACCGTGCAATACTGTTCAAAGTCGGCAAAGTAACAAACCAAGTCTTGGTCTGCTTCATACTTGAATTTGCCGGGGTCTACCACCTTAGCTTTTCTAGAATGTTTAGCAATTTCAGTTAATAAAAGTACAGCCTGGGACATCAATTGCATTTGGCGATTCATGATGTCAGTGTATGAAGGTGCAAACAATTGTGGTGGTGGTACACTACGACTAATTTCATTTGGAATAGGAACTACTGAATTAAGATGTTCAAGTGGTGACGAATATGTAACTGAAGGACCACCTTCAACCGCAGTGTGTCTTGGTCCGACAACCGGAGTTGTCATCGGCCGACCAGGCACACTGGTAGCTAAAGGTGCCTGAGCTTGAAAACCTGAAGAATCGAAATACTGTGAAACCTGATATGTCAAATTAGGTGTCGGTGGAGGTTGTGCTGTGTTCATGTAATAAATGTCTGCTGGAGAAGCTCTAAAAAGAGGAGCTGTGGACACGGGAGACATAATAGTTTGTTCTGAATATGGTGAATTCACAGGGGTACCTAAATCTATCAGTGGAAAATTTGTTACACCAGATGTGGGTATATCTGTTGTTACAGTAGTGAGAGTGGAAGTTACTGTAGTGGGAACTGTATTATGACAAGGAGTGTAAATTGTCGAACTACTGATATTTGAAATTTGTGGTTGCATAGGTTGTTGCATATACAATGCTTGCAATCTTTGCTGTTGAGCATATTGCTCACGTAATTCAGCAAATTCAGTTTGGATCGTGGAAACTAACGCCATATATGGGGTATCTTCACTTTTCGCGATCTCTGGATTCTGAACCGGCAATGGGCTAGGTCTATTAGCTTTACGTTCCTTTTCCTCTTTAAGGAACCTTTCCATTTGTTGGGGTGATGGCGGTGGCATATCTATGACACTGTCTACCCGCTGGGCAACCAAGTCAGTTGCAAGCCCAATCGCTCCCTCATCTCCCAACAAATCCACTCCATCTACTCCACTTAACCCCCCATATTCTTTCCCTCCATCAGCCATCCCTTTAAATCCCACTAAAAAAAACTCTGTATTTATCAGGGGGAAAAAATTAGTTAAAATAATTATTAATCATAAATGAAATAAATTATTAATAACTTAAATTTAGGGATGAGATGATGATGATAAATGATTAGGGAGAATTTTAAGAATTCAGTTAAGAGAAGGTTAAAGTGTCTGAATTTCTATTACTGATATTTTAAGTTAATAACCTTAAAATTATCTGGCTGCGTGTCTGCTGACTCGAGAGAAGCGCCAGATATGCATTCACGATTGAACTGTCAAACCTCTCCACAGAACACTTCCCGGTTCGCTTGAATCAGTTAGAGAAAGTTAGGTACTGGGAGAATAGACAGAAGAACAGCTATGTTATATGTAAAAAAAAAATAATGTATGTCGAATTATGTTTTAAGATAGCTAACAACAATAGTGTCCCTGTTCGGGCGCCAAAAATTTAAGGGTGGGGTATGTAAAGGAGAGAGAGGTGGCATAGACGCCGTTCCTAAAATCTAAGGGAAAACAAAGGCGCCCTCGGAAGCCTAACAACAAAAAACCCAAGACAGCTAAATCCCAAAAGTTTCCCCTAAAACATACACACCTAAATTTACTAAAACAGAGTTCAAAGATCAGTGACAGAAAGAGAGGGAAGTACGAATGGAGATGGTAACTCAAAATTATTAGGCTAATATGACCAACGGTCAAGCAAACTTTAAGGGAATTATTTCAGTTGTATTCTGCGGGATTAGTAAGCAAGTTCAACCGATTCAGCACACTAGGGATTCTGACGAACAATGAAAGATATTTGCATTTTTAAGTTTATTATAAAGGTAAAAAAAAATATATACAAGGAATCGCAGTTCCAATACTGTAAGCAAAGCAAATATAAATATAGGTGTCTTTTCATCTATCAGCAAACACCATCCAGAGTGGCACCATAAATATAAATAATGGAGCAAGGGTGTAATATGAATGAATGTGGGATGAGATGCAGTACCAATTAATGCTCTAATACTTATCCGGTTAAGCTTCTGTATTGATAAGGATCTGAATCTCAAAGGTGGGAACGAGATGAAGATCCGATAATGAAAGTTGATCAAAAATACTATGTAAATTCCGCCAAGGAATAAAGTCCCAAAAATAAAAAACCGGAAATTCAGCCCGAGGATAAAATTCCAGCCGGATGATAAATGGACCACGAAATAGAAGTCCGGAGATAAAAGGCTGGAAAATAAAATTCCGCCAAGGAATAAAAGTCCCAAAAATAAAAAGCCGGAAAATTCAGCCCGAGGATAAAACCTGAGGAATATATAAAATCGGTTATATTCCTTGGTTATAATAATATAAAAATAATGAATTGCCATAAATAAAGTGATAAAAAATTAATAATAAATAAAAAGTAATAATAAATAATAATAAAATAAATAAATACTGTAAATGAAGAATTGCATAAATAAGGATTAAGTAAGAGCTTTTATATTATCATAGAGCACCTACCCTATTTGGAGGTAGGGTTTTATCTTTTATTTTCTGTATTTCTGTATTTCTAGATCTTGTCAGCAATATCGTTTGATGTTGATGATGTTAATTTTCAGTGTTGTTCATATAATGCTTTTCCTATTATTTCTTAGTGGAAATTCCGTAAGAGAGTATATATACTTCCACAAGAATGGGGGAAAAACAGAACAAAAACTAACTTGCTGTAAAAAAACTTTTATCTTTTCTGAAAAACTTTTAATATGCCTAAAGAACAGACATAATTAATATAGAGGGGAAAAAGGATTATTGCATTAAACAAGTCATGGCATTATTTGTAAATGAAAATACTTAAGCCCGACAGTCTTGACAGGCCCTTACAACGCCTCACGAATTAAGTGAGCAAAAAAAAAAAAAAAGATCAAAGATAAGGATCAACAAAACAGTAGAAGATAAATTTTGTATAAATTATTCAGTTTTTATGTAGATATAGTGTTTTTTTAGATACAGGGGGCACCTAATCTGGAAAATGGAAAAAAAAAAAATATATTGTGGCAGGTTTTCACTCCCACCACAATAGGAAAATTGCTGTACTCACCAACCTTCAGCTTGGTAGAGGTCTGCTTTCTTCCAGAAGAGCACAACCCTGGGAATCGATGTTACTCCGCGAAGTTCGTGCAATCTTCTTTATTCTTGTGCTGTGGGATAAAAAAATAGTTGAAAGGCGCAGTGGAATTTTAATTGTTTTTAGTCGTTGCTCCGCTAAAGGACTCTGCTCTTATTTTCTTTACCTTATTTTTGTTGCTGTTAGTTTCTTTTATGTTTGTCTGATTCCAATGTTATTGTATGTATGTTCTTCTCTTTTTTTTTTTTTTTCCGCTTGTTAGTCATTTTATGTATATGTTTATCCTCTTCCCATATCCTTTTATCTTTGCTTTCCCTAGTCTTCTATCTCTTCGGTTTATATCTATAAAGATATCAGAATTAAAATATCGATTCTAAACAGGACCTCTGATATCGGCAAGATAAGTCAGTATTACAACTATAATCAAGTTAAGCACCAAAACCAAAGGAACGACAATACTACTCACCGAATAGCCAAACCTCTCGTTGCATAACTTACTCAGCCGATCTCCATCAGGCTAATAAAAATCCAAACGATTATTTCAAATATACAAAATCTTTATTTCTTTCTCCTCTCCTTTCCTTTGCTTTACACAACCCTAACTAAGTATTTATGGGATTTCCCCGAATATATATATGTTTACATATATATATCCACAAATATATAAAAAAAAGAATGATTTATAGAGATAATATAGATATTGATAAATAATAATATAACCGATAAAGATAATATAAATATATATATATATATGTTATAAAAATTAGAAAAAAATCTTTTATTCAGGTATATATATGTTAGATATATACGGTATATAAGTATCGTTTTGTCTGTATAAGGCAAGTATCGTTTTGTTTATCTTTGTTAATTTATCTACCCCCTTTGTTAATTGCTTATTTATATAATTCCAAGTGTTTTTCAGGGTCGTAAATGAAAAGAGGAAATGAAGGATGAAGAGGATGGGGATGAAGATGAAAAATGAAGGTGAAGGAAGGGGTGAAAGTCAGTTGGATTCAGTTTGGAACTAGTGTTTTGTTCTATTTTTTTTAAACGAAATACTTGATTTGATTAATAATAATAAAAATGATAATAATAATAATAATAATTCTTAAATAAAGATGATAATAAAAATAATAATAATAATAAAAATGATAATAATAATAATAATAATAATAATAATAATAATAATAATAATAATAATAATAATAATAAATAAAAATAATAACTAAATACTGATACTTTTGATAATCAATTACAGTCTTCCTTTCTATTACAATCTTATATGATCACTTCTTGTCTTTCATTTTTTTTATATAGGATCTTTTCTAATCAAAATATTACCTGAGGTGCGGTCATAATGGTACCGTCCTCAATAAAGTGTCTTGCGTTGCTAAAAGTGTGCAAGGAAGAGATCTGGGGCTCTTCTTGCAATAGCCGATGAAATTGCTTATTTGAGTAAGTTGACTCAAAGAATAGATGGTTATCTTGGACCAATAGATGCGTGGTTATGACCCAGTACCTGTCAATAAAAATTTTATTTAATACCATATTTGAGTAATTCCATACCAGTTCAACCAAATTTTGCCAAAATTTTCATGACCCTCTCCGATTTTACTTGAAAATTGCTATACCTGTAAAGCTCAATGAGAGAAGTTCAATGGTATTTGTCTCAATGCTGTAGGTCATTCGGTTGCAGAGTTATGACCTCCTAAAGTTAGGTCAAAATGTGCATTTTTGCTAAACCAGTTAAAGGTCAACATTCAATATCTCCGGAACTATAGCACCTACAGAGTTGCTTCTTGCACAGTTTTGAAGCTCTTGAGTTGGGCAACAATATTTACTCTATGCATATTTACTCTAGGAGGTCAAAAAAAAAAGTTGACCTTTCATTGACCTTTGACCTTGAAAAGGTCAAATAAAGTATCAACCAATTTTTTTGTAACTTGACTGTATCATTGGTATATATGTATACTTCATTATAGATAAAACTTTATTTTGGGTATTTATGTAGTTTAAGAGTTATAGCCATTTATTTGACCAAAGAAAAGGAGAAAATATCAATTAAGGGAAATTTTTAGAGACTGTATATTTTGTTTGTGTTTTTTTTTTTATTTGATATATATATATATATATATATATATATATATATATATATATATATATATATATATATATATATATATATATATATATATATATATATATATATTATTATAGTATATATATATATATATATATATATATATACGTTATATATATATATATATATATATATATATATATATATATATATATATATATATATATATATATATATATATATATATATATATATATATAATTTACTTATAGACAGTAAAAAAAAAATTTAAAAATAAAAAAAAAAAAAAAAAAAAAAAAAAAAGATATAAAAGATCTATACTAAAAAAAAGAACAACATAAAACATGTGTTTTGATAAATTAATTTCATACTACTGAAAAGAAGAACGCAGTTAACTCAGAGCTCAGTCATTTTGTAACTTTACTGCATTAAGACCAAACCTGGTAAGAACTCGCTAAGTAATTAAAAGAAACTCATTGTATAAAGTTATTTTCAAATTAAATTCATTGCTAACTATTTTTGTAGTTGTGCCTAGTAATATGACTCAATTACATGAAGCCTATTCTTTCCTACAGGATGTTTTGCTGTGACCCATTTAAAAGTCACACTAAAAAAATCAAAAATGAACGTAATGTAACAAAAGATTTAATTTCTATGAATCCTGATTTAAATTTAACACAGAAAAAATTTGTACAAACTGTCGCAAGTTATTAGCAAAGGCCTCATCTTCAAAGTCAGACAATTTAAGTGAAAACATTACATTAGATACATCACCTTATATATACATGATAGTGATCCTGAAATAGTAACAGATTATCAGATTGAAAGTCTCAATGAATCTTTGGCAAAACTAGATGACACCACTGAAAAAATGCAAGGCATCGCACAGCAAATGATACACAAAGAAGCTCGTGAAAGTAAAAGACAAGTTGAAAAGAACATTTGAACTAGGTGGTGGTTCTGGAATGTCATCCGGAAGCGATTCAGAAGTTAATATAGAAATGGAATTTATCCAACATCTAAAAGAAAAGTTTAACAGTGAGGAAACTTGCCGAAGTGAAAAACTTACCATTTTGACTGTCCTTCCAAAATCATGGACTAGAAATAAAATCATGAAGACCTTTAACTGCTCACAATACATGGTTCGACAAGCCAAAAATTTAGTAACAGAGAAAGGTGTACTTTCCACACCGAATCCATGGTTAGGGAAACATCTAAATAATAACACTGCTGCAAAAGTTACAGACTTCTATCATTCTCCAGACGTGAGTAGAGAAATGCTAGGTATGAAAGACTATGTCTCTGTAAAACAAGCTGATGGTTGTCGTGAAAGAAAACAAAAGTTCCTCATGCTTTGTAATCTGAAAGAAGCATTTGAGAACTTCAAAGGGAAATATCCAGAACTAAAGATTGGGTTCTCAAAGTTTGCAGAGCTTCGACCAAAAGAATGTGCATTGCCTGGAGCCAGGGCACACATTCTGTTTGCGTTTGTACTAATTAAAATGTGAAACTTAGCCTGGCAGCAATTGAAATTTTTTTTTATACATGACAACAAATTCTGATACTCCTGAGGATAACATAGATACAAATTATGTTTCTCACTATAGGCACTGTCTTGCCCTTCTCCAATGTAACCCACCACAGAAGTGTTATTTTGGTTGTTGTGAAGAATGGCCAAAAAAAAAATTTATAGACTTATTGACAACATTATTTGACGAAAAAGGGGTTGATGATGTAGAATTCAGGTAATGGCTTTCAACTGATTTAGATTTAGATACCTGTAAAGTATAGTGATATATATATATATATATATATATACCTATAAATAAAAAAATTTATATATATATATATATATATATTATATATATTATTATTATTATTATTATTATTATACCCGTATATATATATTAGTTATTATTGTATCGTATATATATATATTATATATATATATATTATATATATTATTGTTGTTATACATATATAAATTTGGAAAGAGGTTATATATATATATTATATATATATATATATATATATATATATATTGATATATATATTATGTATATATATATATATATATTATTATTGTATATTATAAATTATTATATATTATATATTTATATGTTATATAATAATATATATATATATATATATATATATATATATATATATATATATATATATATATATATATATACCGGTATATATATATATATATATATATATGTTATATATATTATATAGAAAGATATATATATATATATATACATATATATATATATATATATATATATATATATATATATAGTAATACTGTAGACAGCGACCCACACATTTTGAGACCAAAAATTTTCTAAGTTCAGAGAAGTTAAGTTGTTAAGTTTTTTTAAGGAAATTCTTGTGGGAAGCTTCTGGAATTATGCCAGAAGCTTCTCACTAATAAAACAATTTCTTTCTTAAAAATCTATCTTAACTTAACTTTTCTGAACTTACAAATTTTTTTGAACAGAAAATTTTTGGTCTCAAAATGTGTGGGTCACTGTCTACAGTATTACCATATATATATATATATATATATATATATATATATATATATATATATATATATATATATATATATATATATATATATATATATATATATATATATATATATATATATATATATATATATATATATATATATATATATATATATATCACACAAATAAGACACAAACAAATTATGCAGTCTCTAAAATTTCCCTTAATTCATATTTTCTTTTTTTTTGGTCAAATAAATGGCTATAACTCTTAAACTACATAAATACCCAAAATAAAGTTTTATCTATAATGAAGTATACATATATACCAATGATACAGTCAAGTTACAAAAAAATTGGTTGATACTTTATTTGACCTTTTCAAGGTCAAAGGTCAATGAAAGGTCAACTTTTTTTTTGACCTCCAAGAGTAAATATGCATAGAGTAAATATTGTTGCCCAACTTAAGAGCTTCAAAACTGTGCAAGAAGCAACTCTGTAGGTGCTATAGTTCCGGAGATATTGAATGTTGACCTTTAACTGGTTTAGCAAAAATGCACATTTTGACCTAACTTTAGGAGGTCATAACTCTGCAACCGAATGACCTACAACATTGAGACAAATACCATTGAACTTCTCTCATTGAGCTTTACAAATATACAAAATTTCAGGAAAATCTGAGAGGGTCATGAAAATGCTTGGTTGAACTGGTATGGAATTACTCATTTACTCTTTTATTTTCATTTCCTCACTCTATCATTAACTTAAGTTTTTCTTGATAATTTACTCAATATGATTCTATTTAATGTTTAACTTCTCATTTCTTTCCATCTACATTACTGTCAATTTTTAAAATCTTGATTTTTCCCTATCATTATCTCGCTCTTTACTTATCAGTTTACTTTAAATGCATTGTTAACTTAATCAACTTAATCTTACCCTTTGATAAGGGAGAAAATCGTCTTCAGATTCTTCTTTCTTTACTGGATCTTCTTTTTGTCAGCCTGCTTCTCTTTTTTTTTCCAAGTCTTGTTTTATCTATCTTCTGTATTCTTTTTCTCCCTTTTGATGGAAACTTTATTTATTCAGTCTGAAAAAGATGGGGAGAAAGGAACACAGTGAAATGAAACCATCGCAACATAACCTAGTACTAGCCATCTATATTGAAGTAGATTTATTATTGATAATAAAAGTTTCTCATAATTTTTCACCCAAAAAGTAAAAAGTATCGGCTAAGTATCGGCCATATTAGCCGATACCGATACCCACAAAAATGGGCGATACTACCGATACTGATACCGGTACCCATACTATCGGTACATCCCTACTCTTAATAGTAATAATTCCCTCATTATAAGAAAAGGGACTCAGTCTCCCTTTCATCCCTCCCCATTAAAATTGAAACCCCTTCCCCTTTCTTTCAACAGGCACTCTCCCACATTCATCAATGTTATCAGTTTGTTAGTTTTAAAATAATTTCTATATAAAAGAATCTTCTGTATTAGGTTTCTATGGAACTGTGTCCATGGTACCTTTTAATATTTTCAATTTTGTTGGGAAGAATAAGGGATACATAATAAGGGGGTGGCAAAATGATTGGGCTTATTAGGGGTCTCAATGATGTCATAATTTTTTTTCTTTCCTTGTTCACCATATGCCAATTCATTTGCAAATCTGTAAAAGAGGGAAAAAGTGTGTAGTATATGCAAGAGTGTGTGTTTCTACCCCCGAACAACTCTTAAAGTCCACTCTCCTCTCCAGCAATTGGCAAAATAATGATTCTTAAATGTATTATTGACTTTTTGAGCGGCGGGGTTGAAACAAAATCTTACTCTCACCCAAATTGCTTTTAATTTAATTAACCTACACTGCTTGGTGTGTGGCAGAAGATTTTCAAGTAATATTTAACCTTGATATCAATATTTCCAGTTATTTATAACATGTAAATTATGTAAGTTATAAAGTTGTATGGGTAATAGTTGTATTAGTAGTAGAAAAAGAAATTAGTTTGGAAAAGTGTTTATACTCTAAAGGTGTATTCATTATATGCGGGAAATTCAAGACACAACCCTGAGAACGGGTGAAACATCTTATTGCTGGGTCTCTAACAATTAATTCAGGGGAACCTCCTGGAACATCTCTACCATGTCCTCCAACTGATGATCTTAAGCTTCTCCTAGGTAAGAATAATTCTCTTTCAATAGAATAGGATGGAGGTAGATCTATATCCGTAACTGAAGGTACATTAGTTACTTTGTAATTGTCTGCTAAAATATTACGTAGTGGATTATGAGCCTGAAGACTCTTATTTGATAATTCACAACTATCTTCATGAATATTTGGTAAATTTAAAAATCCACCTTCAACAAAACTGGGAATTTCTGTTTCATTTTGTTCCTGAGGAATCACATACAAAGATGCATTATCCCATTCCATGTCAGAGGCTTTTGTTGTTGGAGTGTCTTGAAACATTTGTTTCAGGAATGTATATCCTGAGCCTTCTGGAGATGTCCATCCACGTTCTGGGTTCTCAAATTCAAGAAATGAGTCCACCTGATCATTTTGGCAAGTTGGAGGACCATCCTCAATTGTTACATTTGGATGAATCACTGAACTGATGGATCCATCAAAATTTTCAGAAAACGTGTTAGTACAGATATCTACGGGGGATTTATAAATGTTAGTAATAGGTGAAGTTTGTGAAGGGGTTTTTAAATATTGTATAGGTAAAATAGTTGAAATAATAGGAGAGATAATAGAAGAAATAGGAGAGGAAGATAAAGTATAAGAAACTTCAGTTACCTCCCTATTAAGATTTGAATCCCCAGCAAGCATATCTGCATTGTAATTGTGTGCAAAAATTTTATTTGTCCTTTCATGCTTTGTAGGTCTTTAACTTGGTCTATTAATTGTGATAATGTTTTGAGGTGCACAGGTGGAAGAGGATTTGCATCTAAAAACCTTTATAATTCATCATCTTCATCAATAAATAGAGAATCATTCTCCCCTTCATAACCATCCTGCTCTGGGTCTAAACCAGGTCTATTAAAGTCTATTTCCTCTTGAGTTTTATCATCTGCTACATCGCCATTCATATCCTCACCTATCTCAGAATCATCGGCTCAAAAAACCAACTCCTTAAATAAGCGGTTCTTTCGCAGATATCCTGGGATGTCTATCCACTTTCGTAAATGTGAATAATGAACTCTTTCCTCTCGTCCTTCTTGTCCATTTGAATTTGCTACTCTTCTAACCTTATAAGTCACTTTATTATCATTCACTTGAGTTATAACAAAAGGTCCTTCCCAGCGTATCTTAAACTTGTTAACTACTTCATAACCCTTGAAAATAACTTACTTTGCGCTACTTTTTGTCCCTTACGATATGGAGAAAAGTTAGTTGTTCCT
>JABUQX010055734.1:0-37500 GCA_015478945.1 Trachelipus rathkii
GCGATATAATTGCACCAGCCACTTCCTGCCATTCACGGAACTTTCCTACTTACACTGCATCATTCGTTCCTTTTCATCCAACATAATTATCTAAATACCTTAAAACTCAGAACAACTTATTCTCCTGATTGGCTCTAACACACAATCACATACATCGTACATAACTTTACACACTGGAGGTGACTGTCCTCACTCACCATGTACTACTCTGTCGTCAACAGTCTAATATACTTAGTCACACCCTGAGATTATAGTACTACATCCAGTCTATAGGTAAAATATTACTAGTCTCCTTCGAACGCAATCCTGCTCAAACTTTTTCAGATTTGCCTCACAAAACCAATCATCCACAAATAATAAGTAGGGCACCCTCCACTCTCTTCCATTTTGATTGGTGACTCCCCCCTCCCACTTCTAATTCTTTCATTACTCTTATTCAAATTGACTAACCAAGAAGAACATAACAACAATCCCTGCCCCCACTCCGCTATTTATATTAAACCAAACACCCTCAACTCCATTTATTCTGCACATGCTTTTAATCAACAATACCTTTGACTCTCATTCAGAAGCCACCACCAACACTATATATCACTAACACCGTGCCTAGAGGGTCCCTATTATCCTATCAAGTGCCTGTGTCAAATTCATACAACCTAAATGCAATTTATTTGCTCTCATGTTTCTCAATTCATGCGATTATTGTTTCAACTGTAAATATTTGATCCACATTTCCTCTACCAAGTGCTTCTAAGATCACATATCCTGCCTTCTTGGTCGAGATTCCGTAACTCACCGAACAGTTATATTAGTTCACTTCGACGCACTCTTACTCTTTCGACTAAAATATTATTATTCATCATATATCTTTAGATATAAATACATCCTAACATTAATTATTCTCATCTAATAATTTCTTAGCATTACCCTTAATCCTCCACCTAACTCATTAATATATAGGGTATATTTACTGATTCTTTCATCCTATATTCCCATTTCAGAAAATTATAATTATTATTATTCTTATTCCCTCCATAAATTCTTTGTTACACAACTTCAATAATATCAGTTACTCAACCACCCATCTCACTTCCTACCGTTCTTGATTATATTTCACCAGTAATTTCTATCAATAACCTGCAAATATAATACCTATATCTTCAAAGAACATTCATCACATCTAACCCACTACATACCTCTATTACCCCAAAGTACCTATTCCTTCTTGCACCATCATAACCACACACATTCACTTCACTATATTTTCATTTAACTGCCAATTGTTATGCAGATTTTTGATAGTTAGTTACCCTTACTACGCACATTCCTCATCACACCATTTCAATCAGTTACAAAGCAAGATTTCCCTTATTATTCATACATTCTTAACCTTTTTGCGCTTCCTTCCAGAAGAGCTTTCACTATTCCCTTGTAATCCCTCTATCATCCTTTCTTCATATACTGAGTATTTACCTTCATTTTTATCCCCTGCGTATGCATCACTTTTTAGATATATCCTTTTTTATATTCTTCTTATTAATAAATGCCAAACATTCCTTCTTTGAACTTCTTCATCCCAACAACTCACTGTTAACATCTTACTTCCTACTTTAGCACTTTCACTAACTATTACCATAATATATATATATATCTTTTAACTGCTAAAACCGCTTCCTTCATTTGACTTCAGATTTGTTCAGTTTCAGCTTCACATTCAAGCTGATATACTTGCGAGGGCTCTTAAATCTTAATTCACTTATTTACATTGTATCACATATTTAACTTCTCACTCTTTAATCATAAGATAAACCTATACATACCTTCCTTATCACCGTTCCCGCTCCATATCCATAAATCACCCACTTTACTTAAATTTTACTTAAAACAACATATAATAGATCTGAATAATCCCATTCCTAACCCCTCACTATTTATAATATGCCAACACGCTTAACGTATTAAGATTTTCAATATATTTCAACCAACTACAAAATCATGAAGAAAACGATCTCTTGATACCTCTCTTAACTACACAACTACTGTGTCTTAAAGAAAAGTATTACTTACACACATATGTGTCTCCTCACAGAAATCCATCACCTTCATGACCTATTTACTTAATTTTCTCCAACATCCCAAAGCCACCTATGTTATACTCACTCCCTTTTTAGATCTAACTCTCTAACTACTAGGTCACCCATACACTTTCAATCTGAGTCTTCCTATCTACCCACGTACTTCATCCAAAATACATTCATTCAGATTATAACTACAAGACAAATCGCTACGTACTTCAATATATTACTAACTCAGATGGACTATTATATGTTTTTGTACTCTTAATATCCTGAGTTTCATCTACAAAAGCATTATACTAGAAGCAAAATAAGAGAGTGATACTACATAACACCTTTCCCCAAAACATAGCAACACCATATCCTTATTTATCCAAATTCCTACATTACCATTATATTTCAGTTATTAAAATACAAATATTAACGCTATCATCTCCTCCCCAAGACAGACGACTTCGACCCCAATATTCTTAAAACCTCTATCACAATTCCATCCCCACCTCTCTATACGCCAACAATACAACCTATCTCTCCTCACATATGGCTCTTGGATTCTTAAAAGAAGAGCCTACTACTAAAAGGAAAAGAAATATCTCCCGCGCGAAAGCTTAGAATATATCCAACTTCTTTCGAAAAGCACATAAATAACATCCCCTGCAATCCTTGCAATAAAACATATATTGGCGAAACCACAGAATCTTGTAGACAAAACGAAGATAAAGAGTATTAGTTCATAACAAGATGAACCTGCACAAAGACTATGAGCATGACCATATTTCGAGCTTTTTTTAACAAGCATGATGTGCTTTGAAAATGAGTGCGTTATTATCACCAGAAATGAAAGCAAACAAACGAGGGACAAGCATCCAGTAAGATCAGCAAGTCATAGATCTATACAATTCAAATGAGAAAAAAGATGCGAGAACATATATCATATACCATCGAACCATCGCAAAAATTCATGGAATCATTTTGCACTTTTATGTATAGGTAAGCACTACAATAAGCATCCTCAGTATTAGGCGTTCTAAAACTTAGTATTTATTATCTAATAAATACGAACAATCATATGATAAACATCAAAAATATTTTTCACAGCCAGCAAGAAGAAAATAGCGTATAATAAAGCTGATATATACTTTATATAACACTTGATCTGATAAGATATCTATCAAATCAAGAAAATTCCGTCCCAGTAAAAGCGGCACCCTGGAAGAAGCATCTACATCTGTCAGTGGACAGGACGAGGACATTAGCATTGTCCGCTTGTAGAGAATTTGAAATTTTTAACAATGAAAAATATAAAGTGGAATAAGCGAATAGTAGTTTTTATATTTGGAGTAATATACAGATTAAATATATAAGAGACACTATAAGTGACATTAGAACTCATAATAACTAAAAAAGAAATCCAAGAGGGCTTCCTGCTCTTAAATAATATATAACGAACTGTACGACAAAGGTAAGTTCTAAAATAATGTAATATATAGAGTTATTATGTATATCATAGAGTATGATAAGAGATCGATTATAAATTTCACATTATTACTCACTACAAATTATATACTTATATATATAAACGAAATTTAAAAATCGATATCCGCAAGGAAAAAAGCTTCTGAATATGAAGTGTGTGACATAATAATATTATATTACTTGGTACTATATATATATATATAAGGAGAAGGTTTCAATTTATTATATATATTATATACATTATTATATACTATATTATAATATATCAGATCCAACATTATTATTACAGTAATAGTGCAGTTATATATATATATATATATAATATATATATATATATATAGAACACCTTTAAATTTTTTAAATAATGAACTATATATATATATATATATAAAATGTTATACCTTTCCTTATCATCCACGATCTATTGTTCAGTGTGAATGGTGCGTCTCGGACTTGATAGAGACGCCACATTGTAGTTATCGCTTACACACAATATAATTAGAGATAATTAACATCTTGACACATAGCGAATAAATCAGAGAGAGAAAAATGCAAAAAAGCTTTATATTTTCATTAAGTTCAGGAAAAAAGTAGTAGAGAAAGACCAGGAGGAGCCAGAGAAAGACTAGGAACTAGAGAGAGACCTAGTAACCTAAAGGCTAGTATGCCTAGGTGTACTAAGTGCGAGAGATAGGTCTTTCGAAGTGTTTAGTATGGTAATATATTTTTGAGCTTCGGTTAATATATATATAATATATATATATATATATATATATATATTATATATATATATATATATATATATATATATATATATAATATAATATGTACTGATATACCCTCAATTTTCAAACTCTCCCCCTAAAAAATGGATCACATAATATAATTATAATTATGATTTCTTTCTTGTCTTTCTTTTTCTTTACCTTACTCTTCCAAGATGGGAGAAAGGCGCTACAAGCATCGCAAAAAAGAGAAGTAGATTTAGGAGAATATTTCGAGAGAGATGGCCGAGAAAGAATACGCCCATTCGAACCCCCTGACTACTCTGTACCATTATTAGTGAAAACTCGTCAAAACGAGACAGAAAAAACACTAAAGAGCTCCTCAAAAAAAACCTGCGGACGGCCGCATCTATGAAGCTAAATCGTCAATGAATGTTTGGTCATCTGCCCTCTCTCTACAAGGTATAACTAGTCTGTTATTCACGAGTGAGTATATTTATTATATCAATTGATGTACTAGTATAGTATCAATATTATATATCTTATATATATATTAATATATATAATATATATTCAGATATTAAAATATTTTATCAAAAAAATATACCATATCAAAAAATCACATGAGTTATTATGACATTTTTTATTATATATATACTATTATTATTTTTATATATATATACGTATACACATACATTAATAAAGCCAAACTACACTCACCACTAATGGTTAAGGTGTTTTCACGCGAACAATGACTATCTATAGGACCCAGCATCTTCTCTCATAATACTGAGCTAGCGCACTACACTAACTCCTAGAATACTTTAGAAAAACCATTTGTCGTGGCACAATGGTTTCCGACGTCCACTTAATCTACATAGAGATGTTAAAACAACTCCAGAGTAAGGAGTTTGCGCGCGCGTATTCTAGTCAGATAATAGAAGTTTCTCATTAGGTGCTCAGTCACAAATAGCTCGGTTCCTACGCCAGAACTGCGCTTCTTACAGAGGAACAAGTGGTTTGCCTCATGCGATCATATTAGATTTCCATTGGATTGGAGAACTAGGGAATCACCTAAAGTATGTACATGATTATCAATGCCAAAAAAAGGAAAGGACTGGGTTGCTAACTACTGTTCGCTTTCGCATAACCATGCTCACACTACAGAACACATCTTCATTTGTTTCTGACCCGATCCGAGCGAGTTACAAAATTAACATTCCAAGTTGCCGCGCCTTTGCATCAATCGAGAACTTTCAATATAAAATAGCAGTATTGGATAGAAAATTTAATAACCTATTGTGTTAAGTAGAAGGCGCATCTATATTTTATAATCGGCTCTAGTAGACTAACAACTAAATAAATCTCTATCAACCTTACTAATTGTTTTGCCAGTTATACCTCAAAAAAACATAATAAATATTCTATAAATTCATTAAAATGATTAGTAAATAGTCATTGAGTAAACACTATATAGTACATAATATTATATTTTCTTAATTCCTAAATCTTTAAATTATGCTTTATATAGACAACATATCAAAGAGCCGCTCGGTTAGTCTATGCCATATTGCCATGCGCATGAGCATAAGTGGCTCACAAACTGTGACACTCTAACCAGTAACAACATACTATTCAGAGTGAGACAATCTCCTTCCGAAAGTACTTTCCTTTTCTGGCCCCACTGCAACCAAACATGTAATATACATACAAGAATTCACAGCTTGTGCAAATCAATGACATTATGAGATAAAGGGCAATAGCATAGATTTCCATCAACCTCACCAATAAATCAACCCAAAACATATATGATAAATAATAAATAATAAATATAATGAAAAATGACTATTATCTGAGGATTAATCCTATATATACCATTATCCCATCATGCCACTCATAACTAAAAGATGTGATGAAACATTAAGGGCTAAGCTGTTAAGCGAAGAGCAAATACTTCATTGAAACACATTCTGGCACAATGCCTTGAGAACGTAACCACACAAAATCAAAAAATGCGAAAAAAGTTCTATGTAAGCTATGTGTTGGCAACCAGATACTTAGAAAAAAAGCAATCCTATATATGGAGAGGCCTACTCATCTATTAGACAATATATTTTACAATGATTATAATAAGTCATGTATATTTCAGTAATAATTTCTGAAAGTTTGATACGATACATGTCAAATAACATTGATATTATTTGAGTAATAATATTGTAAAATATCTGAAGAATATAGTACATATTACTAAGAAAAACACCCAAAAACATATATTACCGATTTATTAAGTATGATATATATATATATATATATATATATGCAAATAAAAGTATACAGTTTGTGATGTATTTTATATATAATTAAGGTATAGTTCAAATATATAATTAGGGTCTAGATAAAATTATTACCTGCGCGTACACATTTTACTCACTTATATATGCGAGTGGCGAGTCAGCATATTCATGCGAGTCATCATCATGCACAGATCGATCCACATCATCAGTGCGAGATACATCTAGCCCCTATTATATCATCATCATCATCATCATCATCATACAATAAATAAGCAGGCTTTCTTCACCGATCGCCAGTACGGCTTACGGCGCTCGAGGTCTTTATGGTGCTAGTACTTCCTACTAAGACACCGAATTATGGGAGATAGCCGCTTTTTAAGAGAGTCTAGCGAGAATCTGGAGTTACTGCGTAATGATAGAATCATATATCTCAAAGCATTTTGAGAGAGAAAACCGAGAGTATGTTAACATATCTGCGTACAACTGCTATCAACTGGCAAGCCTACTCCTCTTCTTGTGAGGGCTTTTTCTCCTCGAATTTATGATGGCTGCTTACTTAGGTTCATAATCTATATCATTATAAAAATTTCAGTTAATATACTCGTTATTGTATTGTTGATGGGGCGACTTCTTCATCGTTTCTGTCAATAATAGGATAGTCAATTTCTTCAGGGTTCTGTCTTGATCTCCTTCTTTATTTTTACTTTCATTATGATCTTCTCACAATGCACACTAACTCTATCAATCATAGCCGATGGAACTCGAACCGCTTCATACTTCAAACTCATTTCAATTCTGCTTCCTCTTTACCTTGCGCAAAGAGTCACCGTCTACGCTAAGTATTTGTCCGCCATTTATTTCCTCGTGCTGATCTGGAGAGGAACTCTCTGCGTGGTGGGGCGATCATACTCAACTTGAGAGATGAGAATATATACAGTTTTGTTTTAAATCCTGAAATTATTTCTGAACCTGTTCATTTCCGAAAACCCTTCTAACATTCCTTTATCGTCGTTCGACGGCTCTCTCGTCTCGCATGAGAACAATGTAAACATATGATATAAAGCAAATGCTCTTGGACCTTAACATAAATAAAAAAAGGTCTTGAAAACCTCAAATCACGACACGGAGTTTCGCCAAAAAGAGAAGGCGGCCTAAATGAAACTGGGAGTGATCTGCTTTCAGACGCTAAAATTGAATCGACTTTTTTCATCTTCCTCAGTTGATCCAGCTATACAAAGGGTCTCGTCCGAAATAATCATGTACAGATTTTAAATTTAGAGACTCTTATATCTGGGGAGGGGCTTTGGTTTCAACGACCGGCTTTTGGAACAGGTCCGATGATCAAAGGGCCAAAAAGGCTTCAATAATATCATGTTCTGTTACATACACAGTACTTTTGATCTACAATTCATCTATCTCTGCTGAGCACCGCGCGATGTTGTGTGACTATTAATCTATTCTAAGTTAATTAAGGTACAATTTTAAAACTTCAGTATTTGAAATATTACAGACTCGACAGAGTACTCGATTAGGGATTATCTTATCAACTTTTGTTTCAATTACTCAAATTGTATTGCTTATTGCACCTGGACATATCTCAAACCTATGTATTTACGGACGCCTCTGAGTAGAACAAGGGGTGCTGTATCCTGTGCGACTAAGATATAGTGTCGATTATAAATTGAACAAAAAATCACAATATAGTATTGACTTGCGGTGCCATATCTCTATCTTATCCGCCACTCTTATGAATTATGTGGAATTTATATATCTCTCACACTAGTTATTCATTGTTATTATCCTACTGAATTTAAATCTGCTCCTTAAGCCTGCGTCGTGTGCTCATATCTGCGTAATTGCGATATGAGGGTAAGCGTTCTTGAGCGTACTGACCACCACGCTTCCCTTGATGTTAGGGCTCTGTTCCAGTGAGTGGTGTTGTTACTAACGGTATTATTAAAAAAAAATACATTCTACATGGGCTGTGGGCCAGATCATGATTGGCACTAAACGAAAGACTAGAATCTCCGACTTACGCAAATTCCTTCTTCTATTCCCTACAAAGTTACTTTGAAAGAAATTACTCTTCAAAAAGCTCCATCATTGTGCACGCTATTATCGCCAGAGCAAAAGCGCAACTCTCTTGTCGGATCATAAACCCTCCAGCAGAGAGCACCATAGAGAACACTGCTATCACATTAGATGACAACATACATTATGATTATTCCGAGCTGCTTTGTCACAAAACAATGTATATGATATTCATTAGACCATGTAGAATTTATATGTCACTCCACGGCACACTAAAATCCATATCATCTCTGCGACAAGAGTCACCAGCAGAATCTTGGAGCACATTCCTTCTCTCCCCTCTCTCATTCCTTTTCACACACCAGCACAAACATTTCACAGCCAATATAAACATAATATGAGCGGCCAGATTTCATCATGATTCCTTCTATCTTGTTTCTATGTATTTAAGACTAGCAAATCAAAATTTGACTCGCTGGTCTAAATACGCCATACATAATCTTCCTCACCTCAACGACTCTATTGCCTGCATGACAATACAGATGTACACAAAGAATCATCTCCAATACGGATTGACATATGACATTACGGCCGAACAAGATAGACAACGCACCACTTAGATTACCAGCAACCCAGGTATCTCCTTTCTCCGAGCGCTGCATTAAGCATTCCTGGCAGAGATAGCCACTGTAGTACTGGGCAGCCAACGAGACAAACTCTTACCTGTCAGTAATCTAGGCACGCCTACGACACGACACGAGGACACACGTTCGTGCGCAATTTTTTTGTCTCTGATATCCCATATACGACGAGAAGGGATAATATAAGATAGGGATGTCCGTAAGAATGTTGTTTAAGAAGAGAGGGGGAAGTGGATTAGAAGATCATCGTGAAATTGATATTATGTGGGAGAGTCTATAGGTGAGTACACAAGAAAGGAATGAGACGAGATGAGTGTGGATACGTAAGAGCGTAGAACAGAAAAAGGCGTATATATATTGGACAGTAGTAATCCTGGACATGCTTCCACTCCATATCCATCATCCCAATAAGGCTCCTATTCATATGGAGATAATTAGATTAAATGCTTTCACAAAACGTAATATATATAATAAGCATTGGAGGAGACTATATATCACATTTTACACAGTGATATATATTATACTATACAGAAGCCGAAGTGATTTTATAAGTTAGTGAATGATGAATATAACCTTATTGTATATCACTATCATCTATACATGTATATATATATTATATATCATTATATATAAATATCAGATGATGTATATACGAGAATAACTAAATCTATTATATATCTATAAATTTCCCTTCAGATAAATATATTATTATAGTAAGAGTACATATTGTAGTAGGCGTTTTATTTATCAACTATATATATATATATATAGTATATTAGTGATGGGAATATTATATTACGTATATTATATAAATTCATAATTATTGTTATCAATACTTATATTATATATTAAAAAAAAAAAATATAACTTTATTTTCTGTGTGGAAGTATATATATATATAATTAGTGATGCAGGTAGACTCACATACACACGGAGCTTCCCAGCATATAATTCAAAGATGCGGAATCCAGTCTTGCACCATGCGGGTATGCTGCCGCGGTATTTATTGTCAACGATTATGTAATAAAGACATTGTGCATAGAGTAAAAAAGAAATACATAAGATGAATGCTAGAAATAGTAAAAATGCAAATATGAGTTGAAGCAATTCAAAAACGGCTTAATAATTACCCCCATACCCAAATATGGGTTACACAAATAATCATTCCAACTCGCTAAAATTAATAGAAACACCCTTCACATGAGAAACAATTTTGTGTATTGTGCAGGAGTATATCTTCTTGCTTCTGTACGTTGAGCCGAAGTCTCCTTTCTCAGAAAGTTTAAGTCTATTGCTTAGAAGGCTCGGAGAAAATGAACATCTATAATTCAACACTGCATTTATAGTCTATTGTCAATAAACCCGATTTTGAAGAAAATACCGAAAAACAAATCTAGTCGCCTCTTGTAGCTTACTGTCTACGATTGCGAACGAGCCACATTAATCAACGCTATGGTTAGGGGGTTAGTTACTAACTGGAACAAGAAGATTAGTATGTGTATAAAACAAAAAGTAGAATGCAAACATGAACATCTGGGGTTTACTAAGCTTTGGTTGTTCTTGAAAGTTGCACTACAAGTGGACTGATAATGTTCGAGTTCACTTCTGGATGATACAGCGAAAGCTTGAGAGAGGATAAGTAGCTTGAAGAAAACTCAGATAGCAATAGATGCTGGGATGATAACAGCAATTGCGTCCCGTGAATAGAATGACGGCCCCGAAATAGTAATACGGCCCCGTGAATAGAAATACGGCCCCGTGAATAGAAATACGGCCCCGTGAATCGAAATACGGCCCTGTGAATAGAAAGGGAATGATGGTCCCATAATTAGCAACAGATCTTAGGCCCGTTGATAGCACCTGTTTGAGAAGAAACAATAGGCATGTGATATATAATTAAATTTCTTCCATAGAAAACAAAATGAAATAACACTGAAGTATGGCTTACCCTAGGGGATTAATATTATCCTCCAAAAGGTATTCAAAGTCTTGGACGACTAGGTCTGGCGGAGAATTGGTAGTTCTATGATATATTGTACAGACAATGAGATGAATAAGCCAACAATGGATGCGACAACAGCATATCTATGAAGAAAGAAGCTTAAATCCCATAACCAATGTTAACAAATACAGAGATGTGCGATCTTCCAACGATAGAAATGAGGGGATCAACCTTTCGATTTGTCCAGACTAATGGAGCTCTCGGCCCCTTCAAAGGAAAAGCAAGTCGAATGACTGAAGTATGAGTTGTGGTGAAGCGTCACATAATACTTATAACGTGAAGTCAAAGCACACAATAATATTGCTATGCAACATGACTAGTCACTAAGTACCAGTATTATACTTCTACTTTCTCAACTACTATAGACACCTAAAGTAGATCAGCAAGAAGAGAAGTCATGGAGCTGAGGGAAAGAAGAAAAGCTGATTCGATTACATATGAATTGCAGTCAAATATATAGCCATATATATATTAACAACTACTCACCAAAAAAATATATTAGAGGTGTACCACTTTCATATATATTAAGGGTGATCTTGGAGGCTTGCATGCGTAACATGAGCGGCAACCCCAACTCAATCATCACCTCACTATAATTACGGCTGTCTCTCATCTACTCACAAATTCCTTATAAATCATAATCTTGTTATATCTGAGCTGTACTGAGTGGAGGAAATCCTTGTAAGAAAGAAAAGATGGAATTGAACGAACTGAATGATGATGACTTGAAAGACCTTAGTTATATTATCATCCTTATTATACGATGCAATTAGCACTTGAAGAGAACCAACGAAAACTGCAAAATACCGATAACTATATAACACACACTTAAACCTAATTAGCCAGCGAGAAACGTGTGATTGTCATGTAGACTTAAGAGCGTATAAGCGGGCAAGATGTCACTAAGAACGCAAAGCACGAGTTCTCTTCGTTCAACGAGATTTTTTTGTAAATGATTTAAATATTGAAGATCGTCGGAAGACGGATAGAGAATTCCTATTATACCTGAGCTGGCAAGCGCGATTACTCATCTTTAGAGAGCCAGGAATTGTTGGTCCTTTGTGTTGATGGCGTCTCCAGACATACCCACCAAAAGTTCAAACTGAGAATGGTCCACTGTGTAATTGGTGTACGACGATTGTACAGCATCAATATAGCGGACTGATGAACGCGAGCATTAGTCGAGATACCTCCACTCGAGGAGTCGAATGTAAACGCGGAAAGAGAGAAGAGTGAGGCGTCACCTCGAGGTGGAGTACAAAAGCTGATTCGCGGAAGGCAATCCAGTTAAAAGGAAGCCGCAACCCAAACCGTGTCACCTGCTCGTATTTTGGTCAACGTTCGATATCGGCGAGGGCGGTTCGATTGCATGATTGTTAAATTTGCTAGCTCTCATTTCTTCACTGTTCTGTGTTATTATTTTTTGACAGTTTCAGTAACTGGTGGTTGTGAGCGAGGTACCAGTCACGGCAATCAGATAAGGCTCGCGATTGTAGATCCTGTTAGCACAATTGTTGCGTGAGGAAGTGAGAAGAAGCTCTTGTATTCGCGCAGAATAAATTGTTTTATCTGTCCCATGTGAACCATGAGCGTGATTATGATCATTGTAAACCCGAGTCATCGGAAACACTATGCATAATGGAGTTTGAAGGTACAACTGCTTCTTCTTGATGTATGATGTATCTGATATGAGGGGTGTTTTTATACTCCGGCTGTGTCGGTTTTGTTCCGTAGTAATAGTTAAAAACCTCACTACGAGTGGTTTTATCTACCACTTATACCTGAAATATACCAAGTCTTCAAAATGGATAAGAGAACGAATGGAGTGTTCTCTCATTAACCGAGGGGACATGGACTCGTCGTCTTTAAGATGATCGGCAAAAGCTGGACCCCATGCTTTCGTGATCCGTTTTTGGTTAAAGACATACATGTCTTTAACTGGGGGAATCATGAGATAAACTTTGACCCTTGGATTTCTCTTTTTGGCATATTTGGTGATCTTATCCATAACACTGGGTACACCCTCAACTGTGAAATTTACTATTGGCTCAAATACTGTTGCTGTTTTGTCTCCATTCGTAATGGATTTTTTCTGCCAAGCCAAGGGTGTAAGCGCCCATATAAGGATAAAGTCTACGTCGGATTTCATGAGGGTTTCAGCACGGGAAGGACAGTCGTGGATAGTCTGCCCCGAGCTATAATCCACCCTGACATGAATGTTGAACTCTTCTCGTAGCAGTTTTCTCTCGTGGCGGAGCAATTCCAACTCGCTGGCGCCGACAGCTAAGAGAGTTTTCATACTGCAAGGAGAAGAATACACCTGCTCTATTATTTGCATCCGTGTAGAGTGTTATATAAAAAATAAAAATTTTTCTTGTTCCAATTACTACAATTATAATGTTTAAAATATTTAATTTTACAAGTCAGCTTTTAGTTATTTATTTAATTAATTTAATTTAATTAATTTTCTTTATTTTAACTTTTTTTTACAAAAATTTTTACAAATGTTTCCGACTCGATGTAAATAAGTAGTTTATACTATGCTTGAGTGAGGAGAAATAAATGAGCTGTCTGCCCTTACGCTTCTAAACACAAGGTGAAGGCGCGACAGGTGATGAATATGGGGCGATTTAGATAATTGTAATTACTCTTCTTCTTAAAACCGTTGAAAAGGTAACTAGACTATTTAGCTCAGAAAATTCTTGTTTGTAAGACAGGATTCCTCTAGTTCAACGATGAAAGCTGTGCTAAATTATGCTATTAAAAGTAAGGGACTTTCAAAGATGACAGAAACACTCATGCTGAGATAGATAATAGATTTAAAAATCTGCAAACACGATTATGCATGTATAATAGCAGTTTTTCTGGATCCTAGTTACAAAACGCAATCAACCATGAACTACTTGTTTCAGCAGAGGTTAAAATTTATGTGATTGAAAATGCTGCTGAAGGCAGAAATACACCAGTCAATAAAAAGCAAAAAGAGTTGCAGGAAACAACAGACACACAAATCAAATCTGTTAACGAAACCATTGCTGAATCCATGAACGTTCTTTAGCTTTTAGCAGCACATGAAGATTCTGCTCAGAGGTGTAAAAAGATCACTATCATTGATGAAGATTATCAATAAGCGAAAAACGCTTGAATCGGCATAAAGATCCATTTGTTGATGGCGTGATAATTGTAAAAGTTTCCACATCTTGCAGAAGAACTTGCCAGGAAATACTTAGCATGCCCTTCAAAAGTGTAGCTAGCGGAATCTCATTTACGTAAGAAAAGAGAAGCAAACACTCCCTTGAAAGGTTTAGGAAGCATTTTATTTCTTCAAGCAGAAATCGAAGAATTGTTTTTTTTCAACGAGTGTTATAGAGAATTCCGCGAAACAAATTGATTTGGGGCTGGGGAAAAGATTGGCTGGGGTGTCAAAAGAGTTGGGGTCCACTTCCCGGCTATCTAGTACACAGATATATATATACTATATATATATAATATATATATATATATATAATATACTATAATATATATATATAATTATAATATATATATATATATATATAATCTAATATATATAACTAAATATTCTATATGCAATTTTAATATTATATATATATATATATATATAATATAAATATTTATATAACATATATTAGAAATAATATCATATATAATATATATTATATAACTATAAATGTATATAATATAAATATATATACATATTTAAAGTTACCTGTGGCTAAGACTCTAAAAACGTAACTACCGCTATCCGCATCCGCAGATAGTGATTTTTTACAATCCCCACCCCCGGATAGGAAAAATCACCAATCCCCTACACCTCTAAATAATATATATATATATTATATATATATATACTAATATAAATAACTATTATATATATATATATATATCATATATATTATAATATATATATTATATATATATATAGAAAATTGTGTCGCTTTCTCCAGATAGCTCATTAGTACTTCAATATACCCTCAGTTTGCTTTCCAAAGGTATGTTTTTTTTTATTTTATATTATTTAGTTATTTTATTTATTTATTTTTATTTTTTTGTTTATAAATTATTTCTCTGAAAATAGTCAAAGATGATATAACACCCACCCAAGAAAGAATGCAAACAGAAAATGTTCTCCAAATTAAAGAAGTACATTATTGATACTAGAGAATGTTTCACAGTACACTGAATAATTTTATATGTGTGATATATTCCAGGAAATTTTCAGTTTCTTGGCATGTGGTAGTGATAATTATTTACACATTATTATTTCTTTAACTAAAACTTTTTCACAATTTCCAACTAAATGTTGGAGTCTGTGCCTATATTAACATTAACACTCCAGTAAAACGTCTCGATAGCATTGAATCTCCTAATTTCGATATTCTATGGCTTAAGATCTTTCTTACTACTACTACTACTACTACTACTACTACTACTACTACTACTACTACTATCTTGTGTTTCTGCTTCTGCTTTCCTAATAGAACATATTTTTGGCTCGTTTTAAATATCTTAACCATTTCTCACGAGACTGTTACATTTTATCATCCAAATGCTGAGGTACTATACTTAGGGGACTTCAACATACACCACGTTGAGTGGTTGGGCTTCTCTCATACTGATGCAGGTGGGAAGGAGACCAAAACATTCAGCATTCTCAACAATCTGGAATAGCTGGTTAAGGAACTTGCACATATATCAGATTGTCCAAACCAATTCTTGAACACTCTTGACCTATGCTTCACCACCTCTCGCTACAAATACACAATTTTCCCTCCTATTGGTAACTTTAACCACAATCTTGTAGCTCTAATTACAACACTTTCCCTCCAGCAGCTCCACCATGCCCTAAACATACTTTTTGGTACTTTAATCAGGCTAATTGGGGGGCATTGCGTCGTTTCTTTGCCTCCTATCCTTGGTATGAATCCTGCTTTGACTTGGAGGATGCTTCAGTGACTGCTGAAAAAGTAGGGGGATGGGCAAGTTCATTCCATCTTCTACAAAATCCTTTTCTCCTAAAAGTCTGTAGTTCGATGGCACCTGTTCTTGTGCCCTTCATGACAGAGACGATGTAGGGGAGAGTGAGGGGTGCACTCGAATGAAACCAACTAAGGAACTTTGGTGCCCCCAAACTAAAAGAAATCCCGGATTAGTACTGAGCCTGAGTCCCAAACCACCCTATAAATTTAGAAAGTGCGATTAGAAACAGCGACAGAGTCCAGAGGCTAAAAGGGACAAAGTTAAACTTGATTAATGGATTAATTCTAATAGGAAAATTTTAGTCTGTTAGTAAATATACTATCTATCTAATTCTATGAAAGTGTTAGAGGTTAGTCGGTTAATCTACCCCACCACTTTAACTCACGGTTATCATTACTTTCTCCTAACGACTACCACATTATCATTACCTGAACTTTCCAAATCGTTCCTTCTGCAACAATCGTCTGAAAATCCCGTGATTCCAATCCTCCTTGAAGAACCCCTCCTTGAAAGGTAAAGTCTGAATTCAATTTGTCAATCAGGGGACAACAAAACGCTTTTAATTTGATTGACGTTTATTAACGTAAAGGGAGGATGAAGCTAAATTGCTGATAGACTGATGGTCCTGTTAACTGTAGATTTGCCTCTAATTAGATTAGATAACAAACTGATTTGAGTTCGAGTTCCAGAGTAGGAGTTAGTTGCTACTTGGAACAAGAAGGTTAATAAGTGTGTATGAATAGAAATGGATGCAAACGAGAGAACAATCTGTTATTACTAAACTTTGTTGTTCTTTCCGGAGTTGCAAGATGGTCGGATATTCGAGTTCCGTTCTTCTGCTATGCTGCTGTGTGTGTGAAATGTAGCAGCTGGATGTAAGAGGAAAAGCAAGCTTGAAGAAAAGCAGGGACCCGAAAAAGCAATGCTGAAAAAGTAATGATGAAAGCGGCCTGGAAAAAGCAGTCCATTGAAAAGTCCCCTGTAAAAGCTATGAGCCGATCCTGGTAAAAGCAACAATTGGAATATAGGCATATGATATAAATAAATTTTCTCCATACCAATAAGCATAGAAAATGGAATAAATCAATACACTGAAGTATGGCTTATATATATATAATTATATAATATATATATATATATATATATTATAATGGCGTAGGCAGGGGGTGCAGGGGGGGGCACTTGCCCTCCGCCCTAAATCTTGGCGAAATAAAAACTGAACCTTAGATGTTTGCCAGACGACGTTTTTAAGGTTTATTAGTAGAAAAACGTAAAAAAAAGATACATCAATCGATAGATACTGAAGGAGTAATTACTGATTACTAACATATTATAAACTACATTTTTTATAGTTTTAATGTGTATTCGTTTTCAATTGGCTTGAAGTCAACTTAGCTGTGTTCTTTTTATTCAGCTAGCTTCTTCAGACAGTATATTCTCCGCTGGAACTCTCAGTATGTCGAAGCAATTTGGCCGGCTGATAAAGATGCTATATATATAATATATATTATATATATATATATATATATATTATAATATATATATATATAATTATATATATATATATATAAAATATATATATATATATATATTATATAATATATATATATATATATATAATATATATAATATATAGTATATATATATGTTTAATGTATATATATATATATATATATATATATCTATATATATATATATATATATATATTATATATATATATATATAATATGATATTATATATATATATTATATATAAATATATATATATATATATAACTATATATATATATATATATATATATAGTATATATATAATATTATATTATCCGAGTACTTGTAATTCCTAAAATGAAATCCTGTACGCCCATATTAATATATATATACATATATAATATAATATATATATATATATATATATATATATAATACAAAATAAAAATATAATTATTATATAAAATATTAAATTATTTTTAAAATATAATACAAAAATATAATATTTTTTATTTAAAAAATAAATTTAAAAAATTTTGGCCCAAAATTATAAAATTTGCTCCATAGCAGTAAACATAGAAAAATTGAATAAATTAATACACTGAAGTATGGCTTACCCTATGGGATTATGGATATCCCTCCACAAGGGTGCTTGTGATTGTGAACTGATATCCGGTCTGGAGCTGCAGAATCTGATAGAGAAAGAAGAAATAAGCCATACAGATCACAATGGAGCAACAGCACATATCTAAAAAGAGAAGCTATAATCCCATAATAAATGATAAATCTTACTTCTTCAAGTATGTGATTTCCTTTTGTCGGCAAAGGAGACAAAATTGACGATGTGGTAGGCCAGTAAAATGGGCCACACAAGAAAAATATATTGTCAATTGCTGAAATTGGCTACTCTACGATATATCAAAATGCCTAAAAACAGATTGATTAGAAGTATGGGGAAGAACGGATTAGATTACAAGAGTACATCACAAATAAATATTTAATAAATAAATAAATATCCCATAAAATATATATCCAGTGATGGATAGACCAACATATATTTTAGTGATGTACTGTAGTTATATTTATTAGGGTGGAGTTGAGCCACTGCGATAGCAACCCCAACAACGATGCCTATCGGAAATGGAAAAACTCTCCTCTTCCTATCACTCTTGCTAATTTTCGTTCAGCTTGGAATCATCGAGGGAATATTATTCGTCAGGTTAAGAGTGATTTTGCCAAAAGAAAGTCCACTGACCTCCTTGGATCTCCTTCTGATTGAAATTTCTGGTGCCTTGTCAAAAATATATCTAATAACTTCTGTAAATCTGCCTTTCCTTCTCTTCGCTCTGACGGATCAACTTGTCGTGAGAGAAGCCCTAATCTCGTTCGGATTCCTTCTAGCCTGTTGTTTGCGATGCGAGGATACATCCAGCTCGCGGGGAGATTCTGGCACCCTCCTCCTACTGGCCTGTCCCTTCTACTGCTCAGTTGTCTCCTATCAGGCGCTTCTCTGCGTGACCAACAATTGATGCTTCATGTAATATCCCTGAGAGACCTATATATGAACTTCCAGGAAGGCTAGTGGCTCTGACGGCATTCCAACCCATGTTTTGAGGGAGTGTATTTCCGATCTGGGCACCTGTTCCTCTTAATTGTCTTTTATTGCTTCTAGCACCTATATAAACGTACTACAGTCACTTTCCACAGAAGTGTGCTTGAAGCGACTTATCTCTATATTGTTATATCTGTATACATTGATATGTTTCATAGTGATTTGTTAATATCAGCTCTGGATCCTTCCTACTATGGCACTAATAAAGCTTTTCACTTGTATTGTCTATAAATCTATGAGCTCTCCTTCAATCTCTTCATTCCTGGATCACTGGAATCTCATTCCCTCCTCTATGATCACCAGTATGGTTTTCGACGGGTTTTGACTGAACCTCGAACGTCGAAAATCATATTGGTCATTTAATATTAGTGATCTATGGTCTTCCCTGAGCGATGCCTTAAGGACTATGAGGGTAGCCTTAAACTATACGTGGTGGCTTGACATATTGAACCTTATGACTGGGTATTGGGACATAGTCATCTACCTGCTAGGCTCTTAATTAATCATCCATTAGGTTACCCTCGCTCTGTAAGCGGCGACATCTTATGTATCAGGATTTGCTGTACGTTATACACTTTCGATTCTTACTAATGGTGCTAGGTGTTCCGCAAGGTTACACTATATATTCCCTTCATATTCTATACTATATCTCTACACTATATTTCTTTCAGTACCTATTCTAACACACCAGTCTATGTCTGCAATTAGGCTGATGACATGAATCTGAAGCACATACTCAATTCATCTATCACTCATTCAAAATGTGTTCATCTCTCTATATCTATTGAGTATCTTGAATTGACTATATCTCGACTTATAGGTTTGTGATTCTATTCTCAAGCCGAATCTGTATGGGATTTCCCACATTTGTCCGTGTCACCAACAAGAGACAGACCTTTTACAAATTCACATCTCTTATAAACATCTCCATCACTACTTCACATCTTCCTCTCAAAAAAACGCCTCTCAACTATCCTATCTTTTTCGACAACATATACATTCTTGGTCTGAAACCTCACATCACTATGGTGTGGCATCAAAGAAGCTGGGAGTTCTATTCAGGTTGCTAGGAATTTGTTTTCTTCCTTCAAAAGGTGTTGACTCACCTAATATATAATATGAAGAATTTTGGTTCGTCTGGTTTTATCCATGCCACTTGTATTTGATATATGTGTCATGAATACTGTTTCCACATTTGGAAGGCTTCGGTTTCGTCCTTCTATTGCATAGAATTGAGGCTAAGATTAAAAGATTAATAAGCTGTCTCCCTACTTTCAAATTCCCTTGACCCCTCTATCTCTGTGATTTGACGGTGGCGCAGTATCCTTTTACTATAGGTACTACAACGGCAGGTGCTAGAAGGAGTTGACTTCTCGCATTCCGCCACCAATGCATCGCCCTGGCTGCTCAAAGGGTGCCCGGCTTTCTCATACATTTTGTGTGAATATTGGGAACTCCGGGCTTGTGCGTTGTGGTGCCTTCTCCTTTCCAGCCACCTCTCTTCTGTTGAACTCTCTGCTTTCCTCTTATTTTTCCTGCTGTATTTAATTTCCCTCTCTTTAAGTCCTCCGTCTGTGGTCACCAGATTTTGGTTAGGTTAGGTGGGATGGGTTGGGTTTCCTCCATCATTTTTCTTGCCCCCTCCTCGAAAAGGGCTCTGACCGTGAGCGGTGGCTACCTGTAAAAAAAATCTATCATGTTAAGATTGGCTTTTATAGGGAGGATTTTTGTTTCAGCCAAGAGGTAAGTGGATAAGTTTGGTGGGAAGGCAACCAGCTATTGTCTTGAGGGCTTTAATTTGAACAATTTCAATTTTTGAGTATTAGATTTTCATTTTGATATTTCAGGGGGGCCCAGGCATGTGATGCGTAATTAAAAGGGGTGAAGATATGGTCTGTATACTATTGTATTGCTCTCTTTGTGTTGACCCAAGTTTGTTCTTGTTAATGCTTTCAATATGTCTAATTTATTTATGGCTCTAGATGTAATGTTGATGCGAGGGATGAATGTCATGTATACCAAGTGTCGGGCCTAGGATGGGGGGTTTATTAAGAGCGAGTCTATTATTTAATAGAAAATTGTTGGGTGTAATCAAAATTCTCTTCTATCTGGGCTCTGGGGTGAGTAGTGTGATAGAGGATTTTTTGTTTTGATATCGTCATTCTATTTCTTGTTAGCCACCGTTCCAGTTGGTCTATATAATGTTGCAGTTGCATTATATAATGTTGCTGTTCTCTACATGCTGTATTTATGGAAGGGTTTTGAGCTGTGGTTGTTAGGTCATCTGCATAGCTATTAGGTTTTATAAAAGGAGATGTAGTTTGGTAGATCATGCATAAAGAGATTAAAAAGTGTTCGTGAGAGGTTGTTGGCTCTCTGGGGACTCCATTATATAATTTGTTTGTATTGGAGGAATGGTGTCCTTGTATGACTGAAGCTGCATGGTTGGAAACGAAATTTCATAGTATTTTCTTGTCTTTGTAGGTCATATCTGTATTTAATATTTTATCTATTGAAATGTGTCGGAAGACTGTGTCAAATGCCTTGTTAATGTCTGTTGCTGCCAGGAGAGTGCAGGAAGGGGGAGGGTAGTGATTAAAACCAGTAAGGATGTGTTGTGTTAAATTGGTTAGAAGAGTGGCAGTGGATTGTTTTAGTCTAAATCCATGTTGTGTGTTTGATAAAGGGAGATATTCTTTTCAGGAATAGTTTTTTTAATATTTCAGATATTGTGAAAAGTAATGAAATAGGTCTAAAGAAAGCATGGTTGTTAGGATTGTATAGGAATTGTATGAGCGTGTTTCGAGAGTTGTGGGAAAGTGTTAGTTTGGGAAGCAGCGTTAAAAATTTGAGTTAGGGTTGTGATTGCTTTGATACCTCCTAAATGCTTGATTGAGATGGATATTGGATATTTAGTCCTGTCCCACTCACTGCTTGGGACTTTTTAGGTTTTTGATTGTGTTGAGTAATTCTAAACTTCTAAGGGAGTAAAGGGTAGTCTTCTTGATTAGTTTTTAATTTTTTAAGTTTAATTGTGTGTCTGTTGGTGGGAACTGTGGGTTTATGGCAGATGTGTGTCTAGTGTTGGTGGGAGGCTAGGTTTTTATGCTTCATATGAATCCCAGGAAAAGAACATCACTAATAATAGTGTCAATAAATTTGGTTTAAATTGTAAATGTAGGTATTACCATATTACATCTATTGAAGACTTAAAACTTCCAATTAAATCTACACTACAATTTATAAAAATAGGATGAAAATTATAAAATCATAAAAAGCACAGGCTGCACATCATCGCTACAATATAAAAACTTCCCTATTAATCATATTCTAAATCTAGACTAATCTTTATTAATAAAAATCGGATGAATATTTATAAAAAAAAATATTTTAATTTAGAAATTTTTTTTAGCTTAATTTTTTTATTGGACTTAATGAACATTGCTCTAGTATCTCTTGGAGGATGGGGAACTTCTCTATGCATAATTTCATCAACCTGTGTATGAAAGTCTTGATTGAGGAATTTGAACACAGGGAGGGAAATGCTCGGTAGTTACGTTAGGTGAGAGAGCTAGCTCTACATCAGGGTGGTGGTATGAATTTACGGAACTAATACAAATACGTCAACTAACCACTCTTACTGTGAGGAGCAGTTACATAGGTTCTTCAAGTCCATCTAAATTTGTAAATATTGAGTGAATTTACCTAAAAAATAATTAGCAATCAGGAAGGAGTGAGGGCTGTCATTTCCGGATATCAAATACACACGGTGGAAATGTAACAAAGACAACCACATATCACCTTAATCTTATATGATCACAGTAATATGTCCACACAGATTTAGAGAAGTACTCACTAGCTAGTACTTTGAGTTAAGCTAACTTATGTATTAATAATTTAAACAACATAGTGTAAACAAACTAAATATAAAAAATAAAAAAAAAATATATATATATATATAAATATATAATATCAAGAAAAAAGAAAAAAAGAGAGATAAAAAGAAAAAATGATAAAAATATAAAAAAAAAAATAACAAATAGCGTTTTCTCTTTCTCCTTTCTCACTCGAGTATAATATCAAGACATAATATGCGGTACCCTACTACTTACTACAGTAATTATCTATAATCTGCGTACTGGAGTGCGAGGCCGAGTTCCACCACCAAGTATTACAGAGATATCCTATACTACAATATTAATGAGAACGAAATATCAGATCGTACATCACCACAATTATGAGATTCATTTCAAAATATATAATACACGAGAACTTCAAAATAAAACAAAAAATATTATATTTGAATTATCATTATTTTTATTGTTTAGTTTTAGTATTTGATACTATTTTTCAAGTTTCGGTACCGTCACTTTGTTTTATTTTGGTACACACACACACTATCTATAGTATGTTTTGGCACCTACGTAATTTATTTTCAAATGTTTTTCTAAATTTTCAAAAAATGTCTTTCCTACCTCTAAAACTGTTTTCCTCAACTTTCTATATTTGTAGACTCATCTCTTTAACTCTTTCCGTTATTTTAGTTTTCATTTGATCTCTTATTTTAATTACCGCTTTTCACTTTTCTTTTTAAATCTTTTCAGTTTAAGTTTCGAATTGTTATTTTTCCTTTTCTAATTGTATTTTTTAGTTTGTCTTTTCCAATCAAACATGAATATTCACTTTATCTTCTTTCGAATTTCCACTTTACTTTCTTTGATTTTAATTGTATATAGTTTTCAAATAAGAATTGTCATTCAACTTTATTCGTTCCACCGTCAATTAATAAAATGGAACAAAAAAATGGTCCAAAGAAAAAGGATACAAATTGGACAAATTGGAGCCAAAACAACTCCAGAAGGCAGCCACAGGAAAATAATCCAATTGTAAAGGACTCGCCTCAAACAAAATGAAGTAAAAAAAAACTGGAATGAAAAAAAATAAACAAATCCTAACATGACATCATATAAATAAATAAATAAAAATAATAAGGTAAATGAAAATAAAGAAATCCTATCATGAATCCAGTATTAAATAAGTAATTAAAAGCATAAATTAATCCGTAAGTAAAGTACTATAAAATCGAAATCAATCTTTAACAATAAGTTTAACATTAACATTAATCATCTTCAAATTAAAACAAAACTCTAACATAATCAATCATTTAAAATTCAAAAATTTTAATGCAAAAAAATTTAAGGACTCAATTATTTAAATTATAATTATAAAAGAAAAATAATTCAAAATAATACTTAATAGCTACCTGGCCAATGGTGTTGACCAGTTTTTTTCTTCTGATACTTCTACAGCTGCAGACCTTCACCAAAGGAAACATTCACAATAGGAAAACGAGCGACGGTATACACTACCAATCAAACACTACAATACTGTAATTTTAAAACAAAAACAACATTCCATTACTTTAATACTCCTAATAGAATAGAAATGCTGAAATAAAAAAATATTAATAATAACCATATAACTATAATAATAGTATTAGTCATAAATTCCATTACTCATTAAAATAACAATAATACGACAAATAATTATTATTCTTACCATAGAAGATTTCCAAATTGACAAAAGAAATCGTCCACAAAACCACTACTCGTCATCCATCAAATCATAGCGATACCATCTACCATACAATCATAGTTCATAATACTACTGTTATTATACATAAATACATAAATAATTCCTAAGGGAAGAGAATAATAAATACATGAAAAAAAATCGATTAATCACACTCATCTACAATCATTCACAATCGTTTCATTCAAACGTGAAAGAGTGATGGATGCCGCGAAACTAGGAAGACCAAGGGAAAAGAGAACTGAAAACTACTCGTGGCGTCAGAACACACGCTCACTCCACAGAACAACTTATTCTCCCCCTTCATAACACTCTCATACATGACAAAATTAAAAATACCCCCCAAAGAATATAAAATATACATCATATGGTACCTATGAAATATGATACAAAACCACTAAGGGCAGCTCACTACAACACTACCCCTTGCCATGAGACTGTCACAACTGATTGTGCTATGGTACAAAACATTCAACTTTTATTGTTTAATTAATAAAACATAAGATTCTTAATAATTCATTGTTAATTATTACAGTAATTTATTCCTATTTAAAATTGTGGAGAATGAATATTATGACTGAATATTATTATCAAAAGTTTAAGATTAACAAAATGTGTTGGAAAAATAGAAGTATGTCAGCATTTTCAAGTCAAAGTTAATTTCTTTTAGAGCTGTAGATGTTGTGGTGTTTAATAAGCACTCTTTCACTGAAGCAGATTGAGAGAAACATAAACATTTTCTTGCGTGGTCCATAAGAAAAGACCTTCCTTTACGTTCTTAAATTTAAGATACCTCCCTAGTGGCTATACTTTTAATAACAATAGAGTAGCAGTGAAAAGGTATTTTATTATATAACCTTGTTAATTAACATCTAATTAGAAAGTTGGAATATATATATATATACTATATACTCATACTATATAATTATCATATATATATTATACTATAATATATAAATATATATGTATATATTTATGATATATACTAATATATATACAGATATATATATATAATATAGTATATATATAAATATGTATATATATATATTACGAATATCATTCTTCCTTTTTACTTGCTCGGGCTTAGCCTGAGTTATCTTTATCGTAACGAATTCGATGCTATATTTACTTGGAAAAAACTAAGATATTCTCTTATTTTTTTTGCGAAAAGTATTCATATTCAAGTAAATATTACATAATACATATAAGAGATCATTTAAAATTTTAAAAAAAATATAAGAATCATCACGCTGTTGAAGTAATGATAATTTTCGAAAATTGATTTATTAAAAGAAGGCAGGTCCGCAAGAGTGGTAAGAAAATTTAAACGACAGTGTTACAATATACCTATAAAAAATAATTTTTAACAAATTGCTAGAACCACATTGTCTTAATGAATTTTAAATATTCTCCTTTTTACCTCATGGTTATGAAATATTTCTAAAGGACCAGAGACCAAATAAGCACTTTTAGTTAAATTAAAGTTGGTGATTAAAAGTGGTTCTAAAATATTAAAATTAAATCTTAACTTTACATATCCATCTTAAAGTATTATAATTAAATTTTAAATCAAGAGGTTTAAAGTTGGTCGTGTTTTAGGAGATCTTTCATAGTTGTGAGTTCAAATACTGAAACGATTTAGTTGAGTCCTTGAGACATTGAAGACTGCCATTTTTTTAAAGCTTATTTACTCAAAAGTATTGTTAGAGAATTATATTTTAAGAAAAGGTTTAAAGTTGTGTGTTTTTGGAGATGTTTTATAGTTTGGAGAATGATTGGTCTCTTTAAAATAAAAAAATTGTTGACTTTTTGAGGAATTGAAGTCCACTAATGTAAAATGCCCCTTGATCGGGGAATGAAGCATCTTGAAGCATTTCCCCCCACAAATCCATCATGTAAACTTATACTTTACTCAAGCGATGCTTTAACGTATCCTATAAAACCTGATATAACCCCACATCACAAATAAAACAATTAACTTCTTCATTATTCTCAAATAAATATACATGAATTTTATAAACGATTTGGTAAAAAATAGTTTTTCATTATAACCGGCTTTTAACAGCAAGTTAATTAGTTAGCAATCTCGGAGCTAAAAATCGGATAGTGCACCTCCCTCACCATCAGAAGACAGAAAAAAGGAGGGTGAAAACTCCCGATCGCATCCTTGATTTCTATTTGTTTGTTATTTTCAATTCTAACTAGCTTTTAATAATGTTTAAATATATTTTAAGAAGAAACCACAAAAAAAAAAAAAATAACAAAAAAAAAACCGTTTTATACAATATATGAGTATAAATGTATAAGTATATATATATATATATATATATATAATATATATACTTATATATATTATATATATATATATATAATATATATATATATATAAACATATATATATATATATGAGTATATATATAAATATATATATATCTATATATATATATTATATATAATATAATATATATATATATATATATATATATATATATATATATATATATATATTATATATATAAGTATATTATATTATATATTATATTATATATATATAATATATATATATATATATATATATATATTATATATATATATATATAATATTATATAATATATATATATAATTATATATATATAGTATATATATCAGTAAGATATCATAATATATATATATATATTATATATATATATATATATCATATATATAATATATATATATAATATATATATATATATATGTGTGTGTGTGTGTGTGTGTGTGTGTGTAGGGTGGATACTAGTTATACCAACAATCTCTGTGCCGTTATGAAGCACAGTGGGTATGAAAAGATATAGGGCAAATATTTTCCACTCCAGTAGAAACAAGAATGGTTTCGAAGGAGGCTTTCACCATCAGTAACGATCGTAGTGAGACTAAGTCAAAAGCTATCGGCGGAAAAGCTTGTAAGCACGTACATATTAGGGTATAACATTTTCATTGACTGTGACGATGGTTCTATATTCATTCCGTGAACAGGCAGACATGTTATTTACGTATGGACGAAAGAACGGAAATAGTAGTGAGGTAGCAAGAATATATCGCAACACATATCCGAATAGAAGACATCCCCATCACACGACCTTTTCTAGCGTCCTTCGGAGATTAAGTGAAACTGGGCAAATGAAACCTAATACTACTAACGTAGGACTCCTCGACCCATTTCGTTCGTACACCTCTGAGAGAGAATGCTATTCTTCGAGATGTTGCAAGAGTCGCAGAGTCATTTTCAGAACCCTTGCCCGGCGTCATGGTGTGTCAGATCGAACTCTCTTGAACGTACTGCGCGATGAAAATATGTACCCCAATCATCTGCAACGTGTATAGTGGCTCACACTTAAAGATTATGCACCACTTGTAGAGTTTTATCAGTGGTTCCAGCAACTTACAAATGATAACGGTGTTGCGTGGTTAATACTCTACACATCATACAAGTGGTAATTTGCCGGGATAGAGTTACGAATTTCCACAGCAACCACATCTGAGCACACAACAATCCCCATGCTTTACTCATGGGCAGTCACCAGAACCAATTCCAGATTAATGTGGGAGCTGGAATTATTGGTGACAGCTTTATCGGATCATATGTCTTACCGAAGCAACTGAACGCTCAATCATATCTACAGTTCGTATTGGATAAATTGCCAGCAATTTTCGATGACGTACCTTTGGATGTCCTTAGAGTCATGTGGTTCATGGAGCCCCAGCCCACTTTTTGAGGCCAGTTCAACAGTATCTCGACGGTACGCTCCTAATCGTTGGATTGGGTGCGGAGCACTAACTGCATGGCCACCACGGTCCTCCTACCTCAACTGCTTAGATTATTATTCATCGGGCAACCATAAATCATTAGTGTACAGAGGCCTTATTCCTGATGTTATTACCCTTTGGCACCGTTTTTTTGATGTGTGTGACCAAATATGTCAGCAAATGGGAATCTTCCTAAGACGGCATCACTCCATTGCTGCAAACGGATCATGTTTAGAACACCTACTGTGAATAGGACATTGATGCGTAAAACCATTACATATATTATAATCCCAATGACTTAAATGAGTCAAAAGGAGATTTTACTCTCCATCAGCGGGATTCGAAACACTGACTTCCGCGCCGCTGAGTTAACAGTAACCGGATGCCTTTATCCACTAGGCCATCCACGTTCCCCAAAAAGCACGTTTCAAGCGTAGATTTTAAAGCTCCCGGTTTTCTCATCCCATATATTATATTTGGAATGAATACTATATGAATATTAATGTAAGATTATAATAGTGTTAAAGTGAAGCTATAGTTTAGAATTGATTACTGACAAAATGATTTCTACTAATAGGAATTGATATGATAAAACCTGTTTTATTAGAAAATTTTAAATAAATAAGTAATATTATAAATATGAATGAACATACCAGAACATTTCTATATATCAGCACGTCTGGTTACTTACTTTATATTTATCTACGATTACAGTAATTGTAGTACTAGCAATCGCTATATAAAGAAAGTGAAAGTATAGAGGTGAATTTAATTGAATATTTAATTTCAAACATTGATGTAATATGATATTATAAATATGTCTGTTATAATTATTGAGTATTGTGAATATACTTAGTTGAGTCGGATTGTGAGACAATATAAGACGATATGAATAATAAATAGCATTGATATGCTAAGTAAAGATATGCAAAAGTGTGCATAAATATTATTGATAATAGAGATATATTGATTATTAGAATAAACATTTTACAGTGTGATGAATCTATATTAGACTTAGACAGTTTTATTACTTACATAACTCGAAATCTCTCAATATAATATATGCATTTGATGATTATCTTAATTATACCTCACTTATTATTATTACTAATATAATAATATTATATTAGTCTGTCGATCTATTATTTATAGTAAAACAATAAACTATAATAATTGGTTATAATAATATTCTTAATAATTTGTAATGTAATATAAAACGCTTTTTCTTAATAGTATCTTGTTCTAATCTCATTATATCAGTTGATAATTAGAGTATAATATACCCGTTCCTTAGTAATCTAAGTGACAACTAAAAGAATTTACCAATTGCCAAAGAATACAGCTAACATACATTATGCAATAATAACATTTATTTCAAAATGTATAGAGAAATCTATTAAAACACACATTTAGACATTGTTTATACATCTAGAGTGCTATATGTCTCTGAAAATTTTTTTCGCTGATATAATATATTTTTTTCGTAAAATTTAGATTAAAATAATTAAAAAAGAAATTTGGCATATGAATAATGTATATATTTGAGTCAGAAGTTATCGGTAGTAAATCTATCAAAGTATATTAAACGGTAGAGTAGTAAATCTAAATAACATATTTATTATTTCATCTATAGTGTTATGTTCTATGTTCTACTCTCTTCATTCCTGTGCATTCCGATAATAGGATGTGATTTGCACTGATCATCTACAAAAATTGAATTAAAAGATGTAATTTTTTAATATATATTAGTATTATTGTACTCGTCATTGGTCTACAATTTAATCATCTTCTACTTTATTTTACATTTAAAATATATTCCCTTTTTTATAGCAGAATATCTATTAGTTAGTTAGTCCCTTTGCAATTACATGTATTCTTTTGAGTGCTTATATCACTACTCCAATCTTGAATATATCTCTCGTAACTTTGAATATTTATTTGAGTAAAGATTGATTGATCTATAAAATTTTAGGAATTTAATTATACGAATTTTATATAATTTTCTAGATAAAAAGTAAAAAAATTCAAATGTTTTGTAAGATTGTGGAAAGGGAATTTAGATATTCTGAAGGTAAAATTATAAAGGAACCAAGAAGTACGACGATTTTCTTTATAAGAAAAGTATAGTTTAATGAATGTTATAATGCAAGAAAGAGAATATAAAATGTAGATTGAAATATTTTAAGAAGACCAAATAAAAACAGAATTAAATTTAAAGAGGAGTATTCACTAAATCTAATATATGTGAGAGAGAGCCTGATAGTATTATGTATAGTATAAGAAAGGAATGAGAGTTATACTATCTAGATCTTCTAGCCGAGAATATATATAAGATGGTTAGAGCGTTGACTGTGATTATCCTTAAACCAATATCTACCTGACACAAACAGGTAAGAAATAAAAGTAGAAATATAGATTACAATGATAAAAAGTATTCCTGCGGGATTATGTGATATACTCTATATGTCATAAGAGTGATACTCACTAGAAATATTATTATGAGTCATAATTATGTGAAAATTGAGTATATTGATATGATTTTATACGTGTTATATATTCTAGCATTTATTATTAAAATAGTATGAGTGTTAGTGTGTGTTATATAGTGACCATAATACTCTGATGCAACATTAATCAAGTGATACATATGTACGATAGACACAAGTATTGAATATATAATATAGTAATAGTAGTGTTATGAATGAAGTCTGTATCTCATTTATAAATATGGTGAAGTTTATTGTATGAGGTACCACAATTTTCAAGTATATTTTTGTGAGATATCCACTTAATAGTTATATATCCAAGATATTTTCACGATTATACGTAATTATGTTAGATATACCACGTTATTATATAAATATATAAAAGAGTAATGAGTGTACAGACTCATATCTAACTACTTAAGATAGACTTCTTTCTTTTCTATAATATCTGTGAGTGCGATCATTTGAGCAGTACTTTAAGTGAAATACTCTTTAACTAGCTTACTGACTTGTTTTATCTACTAAGTCAATCTTATAATGATGAAATTTGTGCTCATCTTAATAGAGTCCTTTAAACAGCTAGATTTTCTATGGTACGAGCGTAATTTTCAGCGTGTGATATATAAGAAAAAGAAATAAACGTTATTCGACAAATAGAAATGATGTCTAAATGATATATAGCAATACATTGAATAAATCTCGATACAATTATATTATATATATCTAATAGTGAGTACAATCGCAAGTAGATATCATGAATATAAACTCATGATAATATGTATATATGAGAGTATAATATCTAATAATTTTGTTTCAATATAATATAAATTAACTACATAAACTAGAGAGTTATCATAAATAATAAAAGCTATTAGTAAAAAGATTTAGATAAATAATTATGAGGTTATAATTAAAGCTATAATAAATATATAAAATGAATCACACTTTAGATATATATACTTAATATATATAATATATATAAGAATGAAACACATAAATAGATCACAGCTTAGTATAAGACTTACTAATAATAGATATTATATTATTTCAATCTTAAATACATTTATATCATAATCACATTAATTAATATATAGAACATTAAATTAGAGTAATATAAATAATGCTAATTCTAAATATTATAGAATGATAGATAAGATTACTAATTAATAATAGAGTATGGGATTTTATAATTTACAACGCATCATGGAGAATAGAAGAAATATTAAGTTAATATTTGAATTATAGTATATGAGAGACATATAATTCAACACTCTATCATATTTGCATAGATTAGAACAGTCTGTATATGTAATAAAGTAATATAGATCAATATATAGAGTCGTATCTAATTGAATAAGGTGTGTGTGATGAAAGTTATTAAAATGAGAGAGTAAGAGTGATCTATTTATATTAATGAGTCTATATATATAGATAATATATCATATTAGAGATATTGACTTAGTATTTATGACGTAATTCGATGTGTACAAGATTTACACTATTATATATCAAAATTTTTTTTTGTTAATATACGAGCTATTGCTTCACAGAGAACATAACATCTACTATCCATACAACAATTCTGAACAGATATATATATTATTCACACATTAGAGGATTCGCTATCAATAAATGCAGAGAAGGCTTTCTTAAAAATTAACTGATATTAATGATGTGAATTTATTTCCTTTAAGATATAATCTTTTAGTGTAGATATATAATATATTATCATTTATATTTATTATATATGTTTGATATATATATTATATTATCTATTATGAGATTGAGATTATTATTAGTTAGATTCAGTGTCGATTTATATAGAGTGAGTTTACATAATCATATTTGTATTATATATAATAGATATTCTATGATTTGTTTATACATTGAGATGATTACAACTATATATCGACAGTGGATGGGATTTATTCATATCTATTATTATTAATATAGTGTATCTCAATCAAAGGGTGATCTATATTATCATATTATTTATAGTGATTTCGTAATTAATGTAGAGTAATTAATTAAACAATTTAGTGATCAGCTGAGTAAAATTTAATATTTTATATTATTATATTTATGAGTTACATATTATTTATATTATTGAACTATAATATAAGGTAATATAAATTTTATGATCAGATATAGATGTTATTATAATTTATGTGAGTTTTTTTATTTATTTATAAAATTAATAGGATATAGATTATTATATATTATTATCAATATCTTGATCATATTACCTGATGAGGGATGAGATATGTTTCACTTTTATGTGTTTATGAAAATCAATTATATTATTAAAAAGTTTATTCACAATCAAACATCTAACCTACAATTACGCTTAATAAATTCATTTAGAGTGATATATTTTAACTAATTATTATTATTATGACAAGTTATATGTAATAATGATAAATGTAGTAAAGTGAAATAAATATTAAGAGAAATATATTTAAAGAGTTATCGACTTTAATGATATGTATGTCCATCATGTAATGATAGCACTATATACTTATGTTATGGAACTATTATTACTATTATTTATGATTATCGTTATTGATCTCTAAAAATTGAGATTTATTTTTATTTTATAATATCTGAGTGTTTATCATGTGTTTATGAAAATTTAAATTTTTTCAGTCAATATAACTCTAGAAAGAGTGATTAACTCTAATGAATTGAACTCATATGATAGAAACATAGATAGACTAATAACAATCACATACAGAGAGTATAGATATATATTAATCTATATGACACTATATGTTTAAATTAAAAATAAAATACACTAGAGATAAAATATATGATTCAAGAACTTATCATTATTGATTAATATTGATTAATATATTAATCATATTGATTAATATTAATATTTTAATCTCAGTCTAATACATGTCAGCATATGATATACATGAATAAGAAATCTAATGAAAATTTTGGAGATATAATCAACAATAAATAATTTAGTGAAAGAGGAATTATATTATTAATGATATTTATATAGAGTGGAACGAGTGAGAATGAGTATAATATATGCAGTGATTAATAATATAAATAAATAATAAATGCAATAAAACTCTAATAAGTGCTTATTATTATTATTACTTATAAAATATTATTATTTGACGTGGAGATATTGACCACCAATCTAATATTATAATTGAGCACTCTTAATTTATTACAGATTGGTAATAATAATTAAAATTGACATTTTATTTTAATTATGATCGAGAGAGATAGAGTCACTTACACACACTGATAACGAGTGGCATAATATAATACATGAGATAGATTTCGATGAGAGAGAGAGAGTGATATAAAATTGAGTCTAAAGTACGCTAATGCATCTACTCTAACATGTAGTGTTAAACTTTAGGGTGAAATAATAAGATAAGTAATATTCATGGATTCATAGCAATGAAACATAATGTTCGAATTAACGATTAGTATATCAAGAATTAGATAAATTACTGTGATTAATGATAATGAAGATGAAGTTCGAAAATTTTAATTTAGATGATAATGCACATTAACAGTTCATGGATTGTTCAAATTAAAAATATCTTGCACTTTGATTTTTTCTGTACAAATTAACTAAATTAATATTATATATATATTATTATTACTAACTATAATATATTTTTTAATTATAGTATGTATATATATATTTATTTTAATATTATTATTATATTAATATAATTAATATATTATATTACTATAATATTATAATATAATATATATATTTATATAATATATATTAATATTTATAATGATATATATTATTAGTATACTATAAATATCTTCAATAATATTTCTATTATATATTAATTATTTATATTATAATATGTTAAATATATATATATATATTGAATATTATATATATAATATATAGTATAATATATATTATATATAATAATAATATCTATCTATCACTACTATAATATATTAATAATATATATTATATATTTAATATATATATATACTTATAATATATATATATTAATATAATATAATATTAATATAAGGGTTTATTAAAGTATAATACTTATATATTATATATATAATATTGATATTTTTATTAATATATTAATTAGTTATTTATTCGTATAAATTATTTATATGCCTTTATATGAACCAAGTCTATTATTATTAGATAATTTATTAATTTTGAACTTATAATTACTTAATTTTATCCATTTATAAAATTCGGTCCGTTATTAAATAAATTACGTAGGTAGAGTATTATATTGTGTATATATACGTCTGGAGGACCGTGTTATTTTCATTATTGACTAATTATGTGATCGAATATAAGACTGTTGACTTATTAAGCCATAAGATATAATGATAGTATATATTTAATTAAAAATTAAGATGAGATAGTAGTAATATATATGTTATAAATTAAGTAGAAAAGGTACCCTAAGTCAGCTAAGTTTATTATACCTAATACTACTATAAAACCGCAACAACCTTATAGCTTATTAAGTAATTGAATTATTTAATATTTTTCAAAGAAATTATATATTCTTATAAACTATAAATATATATGAAATAAAAATGAAAAATATAGAAGAGGATTTTTTTTATTTATATTTCTACTTGGAGATATGGATATATTACCTCTAACTGGTTCAGTTAGTAATTATCATGTAATTAATAGTTGTATGGTTTATATATTTAGTAAAAAAAGTAAGTGAAATATTAAAAACTATATTACATATATTTATATATTCTCAATGTATATTAGGAATTTGTTACGAATGTATCTAAATTATATTTTACGTATTAAATAATAATTAAAATTTAAATACGTAAATAATAATATGAGTACGAAATTGACGAAGGTCCAAAACGACTATAGTGGTATAAGGTAGACTTGGTAATGAATAAGATTAAAATTAACTCATCTGTGATTCATAATAATTAGCGTGATAGTACATATTGTGTTGATTATATGATAAAATACTGAGCCTCGGCTATATATATTGAGGTAATATGATAAAATGAGTAGTAAAGATAGAGAGAGAGAGAGATGAAGGATAGATATGAATGAATGAGAATAAGAGAGATAACGAGAGAGAGATAGAGAGAGAGGCGTTATAATTAGTGTATGTGAAAATATAATTTTAATATTTAAGAAACGAGCTAATATATTATGATATATTTTGTCAGATGAGTATTTCCACTTACTCCACTAAAAGATGACTTTTCAGCATATAGATATATGTAATAATGCGTTAACTATTGATAATACTATTCTATAATAGAAAATAGTTTATTTTATTTTTTTATTAATGTTTGTATATGGAACGGAGATTATTATGTGAGTGACTTATTATAATATTTCAAAGGCGAAATCATAAAGTATTGCTGTATATAGGTCTCAACTCACTCTCAAAACTATATTATTTGACGTAAATTGCACCGCCTTTATTTTATTTTATAGAGATTAATATATGATCTAAAAATTATATACTTATACTATATAATTTGATCTAATTAGGGGGTATACCTTACCTGTAACGTGCCGTAAATATTAATTCTGCAGTAATATTATCAGTGAGTTTAAATTATACTTCAGCCAACGTAATAGGAAAATAGAACATTTTTAATGAAAATGTAGAGAATGTAATAAATACTATACTCAGTAATTATTAAGATATCAAAAAGAATAACTACTGCTATAGGATGTAGAAAAATTAATGTATAAGACATAAAATATAATAGTCAACGTATAATATATAATAGATATATATGTGAGAACTAATCAAGCTAAGTATGATTTCACTATGGATCAAGAGAATTTTTAGGTAATAAAGAGAATTATTCCAAATTATTCCTTTTCCCTGACAACGTTTTTCCACAGAGTTTTTTCCTTTCTTGATATAATGGAAATAGATTATAGCAATGAATGAGATGGAAAAGTTTGACATAAGAAAGGATTGAAATGAGGGGGAAATACATGGAAAATTCTCCAAAGATTTAAACTGGAAACCACTTCGCGAATAGGCTTTGCCCGTGAGTGGTGGTGATTTGTATAAAAATTAAAAATTATGAATAATTGAACAGTAAGAAATCTCCATAGCAACACCCAGGAATCTTGTTAAATAACATAATCAAAGAAGAGTACGGTCACTTCTACATATATCTCTATCTATCATATTATATATATATTATATTATATATATATAATATATATTATATATATATATATAATCTATAATATATATATATAATATATAGTATATATATATATATATATATATTATTAATAATATAT